>CM061533.1:85235145-85330145 GCA_030545055.2 Neoaliturus tenellus
AGTGGTTTCCTCAGGCATCTCGGACCTCAGGAGGCTGTCATAGGCAACGTTCCAGAGATCCGGGCCGAGTATTGAACCTTGTGCGGCACCAGAAGTGACTTCCATCGTCCGCGTTCCGTCCCTCGTGTCATAAATCAGGCTTCGAGAGCGTAGATAATCCTCGACGAGCCGCAACAGATATGCAGGAATACGAAAGGTGTTGCGAAGCGCATCCAACATATCGACCCACCTCGCCGAGTTGAAGGCATTCTTGACATCAAGCGTAACAAGAAGCACTACTCGGCGGGAGAAATGGTTGTGGCTCTCGGCTCTCTCCACAGCTCTCTGAACTTCGGTGACAGCGTCGATCGTTGACCGTCCCTTTCTGAAGCCGTACTGACGGGGGCATAAGTCCCCGGCAGCTTCCACGGCAGAAGTCAGGCGGGAACGGATCAGCTTCTCGAACAGCTTCCCAGCCGTGTCCAACATGCAGAGAGGCCTGTGGGACGACGGCAGCTCGGGATCACCTTTGCCCTTGCTGATCAGTACAAGCCTGGCTGTTTTCCAGGGAGCCGGAAACACCCCTTCTACCAAACAGGCATTGTACATTCTCAACAACAAGTCAGCGTTGATTAAAAATACTTTCTTTAAAGCCTCACTGGGAATCCCATCCGGGCCAGGAGCCTTGTTGCTCTTCAGGGAGAGAACGGAGGTTTCCAGCTCCTCGAAAGTGAAAAGTGGAACGTCCTCTACCCGTCCGAAGTCAACCGGCGGTCGCTGTGGATGTTCAGGAAACAACGCAGCGACGATCCTCCCCATGGTGGCGCCCTCCATGATGGAAGGTGGAGAGCGGGCGCCGAGTTTCTGTGTTACAAGTTTGTAACCCAGGCCCCACGGGTCGGAATCAACGTCGTCACGAAGTCTCCTCCAGCTATTCGCCTTGCTCCTGTTGATCGCCTGGCGGAGAGATTTTCTCGCAGCTTTATAGGCCTCCGACTTACGAACTCTGTCTGCGGGAATTCTCGCTCTAGTGGCGGCTCGTCTAGTTCTTAAACATGTTCTTCTGAGTTCCGCAATCTCTTCAGTCCACCAGTAAACGGGTTGTTTGTCGCGTCGGGGTTTCCTTCGCGGCATAGACTGGTCGCAGGCCGAGACGATAAGTTCCATCGTGGATGTTACTAGTGCCTCGGCTCCAGCCTCACCAGGATTCCCCTGCGCTCCCCGAGAGATGACTTCGGTGAACTTGACCACGTCCAGTTTGTTGGTGTTCCACCGGCGTGGCCCTTCCCGAGATGCGGAAACTCGACGATTTGCCTGATCATGCAGGTCAAACACGATGTATTGGTGGTCGCTACCCGTGTAGTCCTCGACAACCCTCCAGCCAGAGATCCTCGGAAGGAGCGACTCAGACGCAAAGGTGACGTCAGGGATCGTGCCTCTCTGCCCGGGGCGCCGAAAAGTAGGTGTGTCGCCCTGGTTGAGGACGACAAGACCGGCCCTGGCGATGAAATCCAGGATGTATTTCCCCCGGGAGCTGGTAGAGGGCATTCCCCACTCGACGGCCCTGGCGTTGAAATCGCCACCAACGACGACATGCCCGGTGGTGCCGAGAACGCACTCCTCTAGGCTATCTATCTTGTCGCGAAAGTCCTGGACGGCCTCGTTGGGTGTGAGGTAGCAACTGAAGATAGTCACGTCCCTACACCGAACCCAGACGAATCCTCGGCCGCGCCCGTGACTCCGCACCAAGACATCCTGTGTATTACGCGCCCAAAATGCAGCAGTACCGAGGCTGTCGGAGATCCAAATGTTTGGGTCTCTGTCCCGATACTGTTCGCTGATAAGGAGCGCGTCAGCACCAAGTTCTCGGGCGAGCTGATCTAGAAGGTTATCAGCTCCCCAGGATCTATGAAGATTGGCCTGGAGGATGCGAATTACCGGCCGCTGCCTTTTGCCTGTTCAAGTGCGGCTCTGAAGGCACCGCACTGACCAGACCCGGGTAAGTGACCGAGGGCACTGGAGCCTGAATCCTTGCAGAGGAAGCAGGATGGGCTCGAGGAACATTCCTTGCGTTTGTGGCCCTGGCCTCCACACTGGAAGCAGTTGGCACTCCTGTCGGGCCCGTTACAGTTTCGGGAGGAGTGGCCGAAACCGAGACAGCGGAAGCATCTCGAAACTACCACCCTCCGTTTGAGCCTGCAACTGACCCAACCGACTCTGAGGTGCTGAAGGCTAAGCAGCTTATTGGCGTGCTTTTCGCCCATCTCAGCAACAGCCATCCTGAGTTGACTTCGGTTAGGCTTTGTCAGCCATACCCTCACTCCATCAGCCGGTATCTCCGGGAGTGCCACCTGGATCGCACGGGTCACCTCATCTTCGGTGGAGAGGGCATCAAGGTCCCGAATCTCGACCGAACATTTCGGTTCTAGGGCCTTGATGGAGCCTTTGTCCCCAAGTGCAGTCTTGAGGGAAGCGGCAAAACCGATCTTGTCACTCGACTTCCCCAGTTCGAGGAGGACATCCCCGTTCTGGGTTCGCCGAATAGACTTGATAACGGTGTCGGTCTCTTCCGGTTTGGCCTGCGATCTAATCTGACCCAGAACATCAGCAAAAGATCGCCCCCCTAAGGGCTTGATCAAGATTGCCTCCGTCCTGGGCTTCTTAGGCCTGGGTTGTTTAGGCTTTCTGACAGACTTGCCAGAGGCCTCCCCCACCGGGTTTGAGACTTGCGTCCGCTCCACCCTCGACGCACTTTTCGAAGCTGCCTCCACTTGCTTCTGCCTCCTCCTTTCTTTCTTAGACAGGCGCGTCTTCCAGCCCCCCAAAGGTGTTGAGGCAGAGTTTGCTGCCAAGACAGGATTAGCCGCCGGAGCAGGAACCTCTGCAGGAGTAGCCGCTGGAATCGCGACAGCGCCCGGGGCGGATTGAGTAGCCTGGACAGGAGATGTCTGCGATGCCGCAGTGACAAAAACCGGTCTCGGCACTGAGTCCACCTCAACAAGCTCAGGGCTTTCCGGCGAAGAACCGCTCTGCCTCTTCTTTCGCTTCGCTTTCTGGCTTGAGTCTGGGACTCTGCCAGATGAGCTTGAGGCGAAGCAGACATAACTCGGTTCATAACGTCGCGCTCCTGCTTCACTGCCTTCAGCCTGATCTTCCGGCATTCCTCGATTTCGCCAAGGAAATCCTCGAGTTTTGGAATTCCGTCCTTAATCGCCTTGTTGACGTTCTTCTGAATAAGGAGAGCCTTGGCCATCTCCTTCAAAAGATCGTTCATTTTCTTCAGACATGAGTCTTCCTCCTCGTTGGCATCGTCCTGCTGCTGCCGAAGCATTTGCATCTCGAATGCCGGACGAAGAGGACTCTTCCTGGGAGGAATTCCTTGCATCCCGGCTAGAGGTGTTACCGGCTCAGTCACCCCCATACCCAGCTTAACCTCATCCTTCTCCTTTCCGGTTACGGCCGACGATCCGGCGACACCAGCAGCCTTGAACGGGATCGGCGGAGGGGAGGCTTTAATTCCCCCCGTCGGCGTCCCAGTCTTCGAGGTCGGAGACCTCTGCAGTTTTGAGCTGCGCTTAAAGGCGGCCTGCTCATTCTCCTTTAATTTCGTGTTTTGGTTTTGAAAATCCATACTTTTGTTTCACCAGCGCATCGTGCGGCAAGAGGCGGCCCTTCATTGGCCGGGAGCGGGTACACCCTCGGAGGTCTACCCCCCGTAGGAGATAAGACACCCCTACCCCAGGACTCTGGGGCCCGAAACCTCCGTTTGCCCAGCACCGATACACAAAATGTGCCGGACGTGCTGGGGGTCGCACCGTGGCAATGCAGAGTCCGATCTCTGCATCCATGCCGCACTTCCTGACTAAGGTCCGAAGCGGCTGGCTTCTGACGACACACTGGAGGAGACCATCGGCAGTGCGAGGCACACATCAGTCCCTGCAACACAACAGGGACACTCCCAGGACCCCCCAGCGTGCGCCGGTCGAAAGAAGGTGGAAAGACACCCTTGATTCGGGGTCGAAAACAAGAAGGTGAGCAAGGTTAGCTCAGGAAAGAATAAAGACGGTGAGCTAAGACCTGAAAGATGAGAAGAAAGGCCCTAGCTCGGGAAGAACTGTGAGGAGGGTCTCACAGCTTGGCTCAGGTACCCCGGGGTCGCCAAGAAACACCCGTACAGTGGAAAGCCCACTGCCCCTGAGGGAAATAATATAATATATAATAATATAATATATAATAATATAATATAATAATATAATAATATAATATAATAATATAATATAATAATATAATATATATATAATATATATTTATAATATTAATTTAATATAATAATATATAATATTAATTATAATATAATATAATATAATAATAATATAATATATAATATAATATAATAATATAATATAATAATATAATATATATATAATATATATTTATAATATTAATATAATATAATAATATATAATATTAATTATAATATAATATAATATAATATAATATAATAATAATATAATATATAATA
Source organism: Neoaliturus tenellus (assembly GCA_030545055.2). Taxonomy (NCBI): domain Eukaryota; kingdom Metazoa; phylum Arthropoda; class Insecta; order Hemiptera; family Cicadellidae; genus Neoaliturus; species Neoaliturus tenellus. The sequence goes on from CM061533.1 coordinate 85,239,647, forward strand.
TATTATATATAATATATTATATATAATAATAATATTATATTATATATTATATATATATATATATATATATATATATATATATATATATATATATATATGTAAATATAAATATATATATATGTATATATATATAAATATGTATAAATATTATAAATATGTATAAATATTATACATATATATATATATATATATATATATATATATATATATATATATATATATATATTAATGACTATTATTTTTGGTCTCTGGGCACCTCAAAACGAAAAAGTAACATGGTCCCGGGCTTAGGTCTTATCATGAGACCTACGGTAATAGCTTATTCCCTATGGGAAATTCGCTAATAAAGCGCTGATGCTAGGATTACTTCTCCTTATTGTCACAGGAAGTGCTCTTTCTACCTCTTAAATGTCAAAATGAGCGTATTTGTTTACAAAAAATCAAAACAATAACAAATGTCTGCAAAATTATTCTAGCCATCTGTTTCCATTCAACCAATCAGCATGATCCTTGAATAAAAATTACGTCTTGGTGGTGCTATCTGTGTTTCGGGGGTGGCATTCTCACTTCCCCATAAGGATGTTCCTACTTATTCAGTTCTGTATACATTGCCATTTTACCGGTGGCTTGGAGCGCTAGTGATGATTTACTAGTGCGTTGTGTGATGAGCTGCTCGGATGCCAATCACAACATGAGCTAGTGTACCATCACTAGCGCTCCGAGTGACCGGTATAATCTTATACCATTGACTAGATGATATAGTCAATGCTATTAGACTTTGCCCGCCCCCACAAAACTTTTTGTTCCCACACTTGAGGGATTTTCTCACACTTGAGCACAACCTAATCGCCAATGCGACAGTGATAACATATGAATGTGGTGTCAAACTTGCGACTGTTTTTAATGTTTTTTACCTTATTTGAGCTATGTAAATATTTATAGTGAGTGTCCAGTTTTCATGAAAGTATATGGTATTTTGTTTTTCTGCGCGTTTATGGCGCGGTCAACATACAGCACTGCATGCTGCTTGCAGCGGCAAACGCGCTGAGCCATTCCAGCCTGTCAAGTCCCTTTTTTGTCGCTTAGTCTTATCAATTTCAGTGTTGACTCACCAAAGCAACTCTGAACGTGAAAAATAGAATAGGCCTGTCTGTAGAGTAAATGATTTTATCCCACGCAAAGCGACATGTCATCACAATTTGATGTCAAATTTAAATTATTGTAGATTTTTAATGTGGGTATGAAAAGGGTAGGACGGGGCGGCAAATGTAACCTCTGCCTAGGGCGGCAAATATGTAACCTCTGCCTAGGGCGGCAAATGTAACCTCTGCCTAGGGCGGCAAATGTAACCTCTGCCTAGGGCGGCAAAAGTGCTAGCGCCGGCCCTGGCTTATTCACTGCTTCCCTTAATTCAGATCACAATAATCACTCAAAAATTATTGATAATTGTTTTTGAGAATTCCTTAATGTTAATTCCATGAGTGTGGTACAGATTATGTAACTCCTAATATTTTATAGACAACAACAAATATAATAAAAAAGCAAATAAAACCAATTCAAGAATTAATTGGCCCCCTATTTTCGGGGGCAATCTGCCTCCCGGCCCCCTCTCGGCAGTCTTGACCATAGATTAAGAACATTTCACTACACTACATATTATTATAGCAGGCTGTAATACCTGAGTTATGCAATCATTTCACATGGTATTGTATATTTTTGGTAATGCTAAATAGTAATCTTTATACTGTGTATGCACTATGCAAAGGGTTATGTCACACATTGTCATGGATCCCCATTCCCCAGACAGCACACTAAGATTAAAGGAACATTAAATATATGTTTTCATTAAATATTTGTAATTTTATAATAACGAAAAATGTTAATAACATTGGTATTATTTACTGGTAGATGTTATTCTAATATTTAAATGTCACAAAATTGTACATTAACATTAAATTGAAATATCCATCCAACAGTTAACAACATTTAATGGATGTTACATAGATATTGTTATATGTATCAAATTTATTACAGTAGAAAGTCTCTTATCCAACCTCCCGATAACTGACTTATCCCTATATTTTACCTAGTGTCCGACCGTCTATCTGTGATTTCCGCATTCCCGTCATTACTGACAGAAAACTAAACGTTATTTTTAAAGACAATTATGTATAAATATTGTCTTAAAGTTATTTATACAGTATTTTGATGTCTCAATTAATGTGTTAAAGGTACCATAAAGTTGTATTACAATACTGTATAGCTGTTTTTCTACCTAGGAAATGCGTTTCATTTGCTCCTCTCGGTATCTGACTATTTGCCCGTTTCAACCATGGCTCAGTTCGGTCATGGTCAGATATGGGAGGTTCACTGTATTGTATCAATGTTCAATTCAAATGTCTATTTAACATTTAAATATATTATATGCATGTTCCATGGATATTATTATTTTCTCAACTTATTGGACATTGTACCAATGTTTTGATCTACCAATGTAGGCCTATCTAAATGAACGTTAATGAATATAATTTAATGTTAACTAGTATACGTGTTGCTCGAAATCGAGCAATTTATTTTAATACAATACAAAAGTTAGCTCTAAATGAATGACATCCGACCAATCCAATATTGTGAATCTCTTTAATCACCAAAACTACATGTACTTACAGCTTATTATTATCATATGTTTAAAATGTTTTATTCAATCCCAATGTTATTTAAATGGGAAACTTTGAGATTTCAATGGTGGATAGCGCCTTTATTTTCAGTCCGATTCTCATCAATTTTTGGCGGAAACAACTACAGACCAAGCCCTATCCAATGACACCAAAAACTTGAAAATTGGTTGAAAATTGTAGGAGGAGTTCTCAAGACAAAAAACCCTTAGCATATTAAATAAGTACTAGTATACGTGTTGCTCGAAATCGAGCAATTTATTTTGATACACAAATGTTACTCTTAGCTATAAATCAATGACATCCGACCAATCCAATATTGTGAATCTCTTTAATCAATCACCTAAACTACACGTATTTACAGCTGATTATTAACAGATGTTTTTAAAATGCTTTAGTCAATCCCAATGTTATTTAAATGGGAAATTTTGAGATTTCAATGGTGGATTTCGCCTTTATTTTCAGTCCGATTCTCATCAGTTTTTGGCGGAAACAACTACAGACTAAACCCTATCCAATGACACCAAAAACTTAAAAATCGGTTGAAAATTGTAGGAGGAGTTCTCAAGACAAAAAAACCCTTAGCGTATTAAATAAGTATAGATAGATTAAACATTAAAAGAGTGGTATTTTATCATATTATTGGAGGATTTTCATGGCAGGAGGATTACCATATAGCACCACAAAACATAATACCAGCTACACACTGGCACTTTAGTCATTCTGCTATAGCCTAACGGTTAGCGCCTCATGGACTTCGGTTCAAGAGCTGATGACGGTTTTGATTCCTATGATGGCCACCAAAATTTGATGGGTTTAGACCACTTTTCCTAATAACTTAGTGTTAAAGTGTACACGGCTACTAGTCCCTACTAGGCTACATAAGTTAGTACACATGACTCAATCAAAATCCTCTGGTGTAAGCATGTTAAAAACACAAACAAATAAGTTAAATAAAAACGAAGCTTAAGCATAAGTTATATAGGCAAAAGTTAGCTTGATGAGCATGTTTTGGTCAAGGCATAGTCATCACTTTGGGAGCTAAGACGCTTTTTCACTGCTTGACAATGGGATTTGACAAATGTTGGATAAAAAATGGGTTTCATATCTGCAGTGAGGGTAGACCTAGGCCTAACGGTACCTAACTTAAATACATTTTTGCATTAAATTGGCAAAGGGACTATATTAATAGTTTGACAATGCATTAAAGTGTGTGGCTTTTATGGCTACCATTCGTTAAATTTTTAAGTAAAAACTCTGTTCCTAATATACTAGCTGTAAACAAATTATTCTAAATAAATTGACGTCTCTTCCTTATTCTTGAAATTTGTTTGAAAACTTCTTTATTTAATTGTAAATTTAGGTAAGCTTAGTACCATAGTCTAACCTAGTTTTAATCAAACAAATAAGTTACAATGAGATGAAAAGTATATGAGTACATTACTATTACGTACATTTTTTAAGGAACAGTAAGTTTTAACCTTTTTATGGAGTTAATTAAACAACGTTTTCAAACACGAAATACCCAAAAGAACTCAAATCTATGGTTGAATTATTTATTGAAACAGGATCCGGAAAACATCCGTAAACAAGAAGAAGAGACATAAAAAAATAAATAGGAAATTCAAATTGGACGAAACAATTACAGGCGAAAATAAAAAAATTTGATGTGAAAAAATGAAGTTACTACATTTTTATACACTGAAAAAGAAGTAAAAATTAAGAATTTTCTTGACAAAGGTTTTTTTTTTGTATGGTTGAAGCATGATGAAGCATAGACTTGAAATATCAATAAATGAACACTCCAATTAGTTTTATATTTTTCATTTTGTAATCCTAGGAACAAAGTTTAAATTAAATTAAATTAAATAACAGTGTCAGTGATAGCTCTTTCACCTATTAAACAATTTATTAATTTAATTAATTATTTAATATACAACATCAACAGTACAAATCTTATTACAGTATTTTAAGAGCAACTCCATAATGTTGTTTTCATTCTTTCATTCGTGGTCGTAGTTGATTGGTCTCTCTTTTTGGAATCAAAGTTTGGTTGCCTTTGAGCAATAACAAGTTGAATTGAAAGCTGAAGGGCTGGCTGAAGTGAAGTGTTTTCTGTCGAGAATGAGAATCTAACCCTACTTTTTAGACTGGATCATATCATAACAATGGGAGTTTATTTAATTCAAAGCACTTGTGTCTTTTTTTTCTTATATTTTAGTGTGTCGAGTGAAATTTTTAGACCTCGAGGTGTTTCTATTTCCAGTAAGTACTGTACTGTTAGTTTTAAGAATGATTGGTACCGGTAGTTGGTTGCGTCCAGTCCAACTACTTGTGAGTTCTTATCTTTCTTTGCAGGCACAGTTTTCTTATTTAGTAATGTTTTCCCTTCTGTATGATTTCAGACTATTAATTGGAAAGTTTACTATAGGCCTACTCCAATCATAAAAATTACTGTCAACCACTTAATTAAGTTTGAGAAAATTTATTCTAATCTAACAAACATTAACCTAATGTTAGTTTAATGTTAAACTAATAATTAAGGTAAGTTACTCAAGTCTGTCAACATTTAAACCATACATAAAGGCCGAAATATTGCAGGAAAACATGTCCATTCCTCTAAAACTTCACACCAATCAGCTCAGGTAGCCAACCCCGAGGGGGACGTGACAGCGGCTGATCCTCATTAGTATGGCACAGTGATTTTTAAATGTAAGGTGACGAATGAGAAGGTAGGGTTACCATATTCTACGGGATGAAAAAGAGGACACCTAGTAATCCTCGTGAGTCGTATTAATCAACTACGAAAATCTGAATTCCTGACCCCACCCCCCTATAATTAAATATAACAGAGTGAGAAGCAGTAAAATGTTGAAATTTATTACAGTAAATTGTAAATCTCACCTTTTTTACAAATAATTATATTTTTCTAAGGATACTAAAGAAGGTGCAAATTATTCATAATTTAACTTCATTCAATATTTAGGAAAATAATAGTTAGGTTTTATCAAATCAGTAGGTTTCATTTTGTTATTTTATTAGATATCATTTTTCAAGAACTAGGGCCTATACCTACAAATATAGCCTATGAGAAAAAATATTGTGAAATGCCAAGAGCTCATAATTTATTACCGTACGTACGTAGTTAAGAGGAGGTCGGTCTTTCAAGATTAACCTTAAATTATATCAAAAGTTAAGTAAAAATTATTAAAAAATATTACTAGTTCGTATTTGATAATGAAATTTAGGCCTAGTTTCAATAGACCCTTAACAAATACTGTCACTTTTTCACAATTAGAAAAAGACTCTTAGACTCTAACTTATGAAAACAAATCCAAAAACCAATAGTCGCATTAACAAATCTAAGATGTACGGTAACGAATAAAAAACCGATAATTTACTACCATAACCTCACTCGCTTCTCAATATAGACTGCTGACAGCAATATATAACAACTCGATTACTGGCAACACTGGAGCTTATGTCTAACTAAAAAGGAATAAGGAATATCTTACAAACTGTTTTACTAGAGAAAAAAGTACATAAAACAGACCAAACGGCAGTTCCAAAAAGCCAGACAAACGGACTGATTGTCAAAAATCTGCATGGACGTTTGTTTATGCTCTAAAAAGTGGACATGTCCGGGGAAATGAGGACGTATGGTAACCCTATGAGAGTTATCATTTTAATCGAGTATTAAAATGATTTTTCAGAAGTATCGCTATATGACCCCAGCACTGATTTCACATGCTTTGATGGCTTAAGAACAATCCCTTTCAAGTATGTGAATGATGATTATTGTGATTGTAACGATGGGACGGATGAGCCTGGTACTGCCGCTTGTCCAAACGGTGTCTTTCACTGCACCAATGCTGGACACAAGCCTCTCAACATACCATCCTCACGGGTCAATGATGGTATTTGTGGTAAGTCCCTAAACTTAATTCAAGTAAATGTTTTGTTGTTTAAAATTCTAGGGTTTGTCTAAATATTAATTATTATCACCATGAGAAAGGATTTTTAACCTAATGTGTTCTTTTTAAATCTGATTTGAATCAAATTTTGAAAACATAAAAAGAAGTAGGCCTCCTGGACACCTCTTTGTGGTGTTTTAATTATTGGAAAAAAATGAAGTTGACTTGTGATAGTCTTTTAACAGACCGACATGCTCGGTAGTCCAATAATGTAGATCATTCCATATATGAATCATCATTTACTAGTGATCACATCTTATTGCTGTCATATTTTTTTCTAACTTTCTCGTGAACAGGATGTCACACAACTTTTGTTAACATTTTATTTAATTGTGTGAAGCGGACAAAATAAATGAGCCATAATTTATCTTTGTATTGTTGTACAAAAATTAGTTTGGAATTTAGGTTTTTTTCTTTGTCTTTTTGTCTTTTATCCCTAGAATAAATTCACCCTACTGGATGTCAAACAATATTGCAAGCCAAGTTTTTCAGCAATATGACACACCCCCAATGGTTTCTTAACCAAAGTCGGATTTATGATACTCAACTGTAATTAGCTTAATCCTAGATTTGCCCATTGCCGGATATCAGGAAATTGTATGTGTGCACGAAATAAGTGCATTGTGTAGTGTGATGAAAAATATCGTTCATAATTCTGCCAAAAAAATTTGGCCTACAGTACTCTTGATCGTTTCAAGTTCTTGACCTGGTCTCGAACTTGAAATACAATCTTGAGGTTATCATAACGCCAATTTTGGCCCTCATAACGAAATATATGATTATAAGAAGTTCATAGTCTTGCATTCATCATAGTTCTTAATTTTTTACATTTTTTATTGAGAGATCTTATCCACGTTAGAGCAATCCCCCACAGTTCAGTACCTCACGGTCATGAATCAGTTATCGTTCACTATGCCTCGATTGTGCTTGTATCTCAGACTGTTGCGACGCTTCGGACGAGTACCTGACAGGTAACTGCAGCGACACGTGTTATGCTCTGGGGGAGGAGGCAAGACAGCAGGCCAAGCAGCGTGCAGAGCTGCTACGCCAGGGTGGCGAATTGCGGCAACAGCTCATCTCCCGCGGCCGTCAGCTCAAGCAGGACAAGCTGGTATTGTAACATCACTCTAAAGCATTGTTTATTTGATTTAACACTTTAATAACTTTTTCAGTCTTTTGAATTGTTTTTTATTGTTTTTCTTCCTTTCTCCTTCTTTATTCCTTCTTCTTTCGTGATGATTAAATGTTTATCCCCCATTAACATTACACGTAGATAAAAACCATCTTAGTGGCAAGAAGCAAACTTTTCAGGAGAGCCAAAAAAACCTCAAGAGGGACTGTGTAGGCTGTGTTGTATTACATGAATATTATGATATAACTCCTCTATCTCCATTAAACACTTTAAGCTATTAATTTGATTATAAAAATATTAGTGTTATAACCAATTACTAACACCACCTATGATCTTGTAAAAATCAATGGCAATCAATCAATACCCCCGTCACAGCAGACCTGCGTACTCAGCGAATTTCCAATCGATCTTGAGATATCGTATTTTCCCCATAAACACCATAGGAATGGGTATGTAGGTTTGCTGCCATGGCATGTTGTTAGAAAATGTTAGTTTTGTTAGGAAATGTAATAGTTATGTTAGGTAAATATCAAACTGTATCAATATTCGGCACTTTTTAATTTTCCCCATAAACCCCATGGGGGTGAGTATGTAGGTTTGCCGCCATATGGGTGTTGTAAGCAAATATCAGTTAAACCCTACCTAGTGAATGTACATACCAAATATTATCAAGTTATGGTGTTCTTTTAATTTTCCCCATAAACCCCATAGGGGTGAGTACGTAGGTTTTCCACCATAAGGGTGTTGTAAGCAAATATCAGTTAAACCCTACCAATGAATGTACATACCAAGTTTTATCAAGTTATTCCAATAAATAAGCGAGATACAGGGTTTTGTTGATTTCCCATAAGATTAACATGGAAAACCTATTTTTGGCTCTTCCCCGTAACCTGTTAAGCCAAGTTAAAGATTCAAAATACTAAATTGTTTGTTTTTTGTAAGCTCTTTTAAATGGTTTTTAGTTAAAATTGTTGAATTTTGAAAATTATGTTCCAAAATTGCCGAAAACCCTTTTTTGACCCCATTGAAACCCCATAAAACCCCGTTCCCATAACCCGATCATGCTGGTTTGCGAACTCATGAAAATAGACTTAGTCTTATACCTTTATACCAAATTTCATCCAAATCGGAGGTCCCTGTCAAAAGTTATCAGTACCACGGACACATAGATGTGTGTGTGTGTGTATATATATATATATATATATATATATATATTGGAGAAGTGTTAAACGACTGTCATATTAATAAAAACTTTATGAGATAGAATAATATGAAATGAAAAAAATAAATTGCTAACCAATCAGATATATAAAGTTTTTATTAATATGACAGTCGTTTGACAGTGTATATATATATATATATATATGAAAATGGACAAACGGTGTTTTTGGCTTCTGGGGACCTCAAAATGAAAAAGTAACATGGTCCCGGGCTTAGGTCTTACCATGGCTACTACCGTAATAACGTATTCCCTATAGGGACATTCACTAAAATGGCAAATACGTTTCACCTCAAGCACAATGAACATTCTCTCTTGTACATGTCTACCATGCTGCAACTGAAGGATATAGGAAGTGTTAAAAAAATTTACCAGTGAGATTCTGCTGGATTTTTGCTAAACTAGGGTTGCAAGGACATGCAAAATGTTTTTGTTTTTGTTTTTTTTAACTTTTTTTACAAATAAAAAAAACGGAATTTGCCAAAAATGTCATTTTGGTGTTGTTGTGTCTCATAGAACAATATGTTAATACAAATTAATTTTGAACTTAAAAAAGTTATTATGTCTTCAATCAAGGATGACTGCAATGTGAAAGAATTAAAGATTTCACAAACCTTTTATAGTAGTTCGCAATATCGCTAATTCAGTGATGTTTTTAAAAAAGCACACATACAGTTTACAAATGAACACCAAACCAAAATAAATGTTAACTTATTTTCTAAACATATACAGTTCTTCCGAGTTCTTCCCTCTCCCCTGGTAACAAAGGCAGGTAATCTCACCCAAGCGAGAATTAACGTTTGACATGCGTCCCCTAGACGTGGCAACTTTCAACTGAGTCCTTCGTACAATACTGGTGAAGAGGCAAAATATTCTGAATAACATTTCCAAAGCCTCTGATCAGCTACGGATGCAATCTAGTAGCACCCGGCCCGTCTCCAATAAGAGACTTCCAAACAGCAGCGAACGTGTTAAAACAAAACAGAAAAATTAATTTCAGGCTATATAATATGGAATATTATATCTGCAGTAAGTACTACTTTTAAAGGAGGATAGGAATGATTAAAAATAGTAATAATACAAAAATAGGGATGGAAGTTAATCAATACCAAGATATACAGAATACATTGAGAAGAAATGTTTATTTATCAAACAAACACTGTAGTAGATTATGACCGGTTACCTAGACTACATAAATATGTAACTAGCAGTATTGTGTATGAGAGCATTACTACAAAGTAAACCATTTTTATGTTGTTGATATAAACTGTCCTTAGCCGCCGGCAAATTAGAGCGTGGTGGCGGTGGCAGACACCGTTCTGAGCAGCAGGAAGGTCAGGTTTACTGGTCCTACTAACTGTACCAGAGGGAAGGAATATACACTTGGCATTCATGTAGAAGAAATAAACTGTTTAGTGAATAATGTTTTAGAGTTTTAATTTCTGCCATCGTTGATTTTGTCAATCATTTTTCACCAGACTAAATGTTTGTTTTTAATTTAGAGGGCATCAGAGTTAAGAAATAAACAGTTGCGAAACAGAGGGAAGTAATACACACTTATATTTTTAGTGGAGGAAGAAATAAACAGTGTGTCATAAGAGGGGAAAATATACCCACTCTAGGCGTGTGTGTAAAGCATTCAGGTTAATCCTAAAGGCAAGTGCGAGCAGAACTCAGTACCGTGCTTCACCCTATTAACATTAACTATTCTCCACATAATCACAGGATAGCAAAGCTTTGATATTCAGGTAGTATAAAAATAGTTTCATGCTGATATCAAATTACAAAGTATACGGTACTTGATAATAAATTTTTTTTTTTTCTAGAGCCGAGTACAAGCTTTGGAGAGAGACAAGGCTGAAGCTGAGGCAGTGAAGAAGGAGAAAGAAGTGCTGAAACAGGTTGGAATATATTGCATTCAAATTCACATGGCATGATTTATATTTTTCTTTTTTTATAAACATGTGTATATTATTTTTAATTATTTAAAACTACTCTATATTACAAAAAAGGGGTGAGCATCAAGACATATCAAATACACAATGCAAACAAATTTCATTTATTGTATTTTTATTATTGCCATTTTTATAAAGTTTATCATAGACCATGAAATAAATTCATTCAAATGAACCTTTACTCTAACAGGTCTAGAGGATAAAGTAGGATCAAACGGCAGACTACACAGGTAATTTAACTTTGTCTGTAACAGGTCTGGTTTATTATTGAAGGATTTAGTTGTTGAAAGTTGAAATTTTCAGCATATACAGGAACCCTGAACTCTCTAACGACCTCTTAAGGTATTATTCCTGACATATATACAAGCCAAAAAATCGTATTTAAAATTTCCAAAGCTCCATAGTTAACCACACAGCCGCCATTTTGTAATTTTTAAAGAATAATTTTTTTATTTTAAGAACGTTTTGTTGTAATAAGTTAAAACATAGTATACAACTGTTTGAAGCATAGGTATTGAAGAAAAATAATCAATTTTTTACAGCTCATATTTTCAAAATGGCTGCTGTTTACAATCGTTAACCTTAAATTGCATAAAAACTACACAAGGTAGCAAAGTTTATGTCCTTATGTACTTTTTAGAACATTTAATTTAAAATCAGACGATGTAAAGATTATGAAGATCGGTTCATAAATAAGCGAGATAGAACGATTTTAATAAAAATAGTCACGCATCAGTGCGGGTTGCCGCGCAGAAAGTGCGGCCGCGAAGCCATCTCAACAATGGATCTCAAACCAAAAATGCTCCCGGGGAAAAGGGACGACCGTGACTAGCCTCAGTAAAATCACTCTATCTTGCTTACTTATTAACCAATTTCCATAATCTACATCATTGGATTTTAAATTAAATATTCTAAAAAGTTTATAAGGACACAAAACATTGCTACCTTTGTAGTTTTCATGTAATTTAAGGTTAAATACTTTAAACAGCTGCAATTTTGAAAGTACAAGTTGTAAAAAATTCATTATTTTTCTTCAATTATACCTTTGCTTCAAAAATTGGCATACCAAGTTTTAACTTATTACAACAAACCGTTTTTAAATTAAAAATTATTCCTTAAAGAATACAAAATGGCGGCTGTTAACTATGGAGTTTCGGAAATTTTAAATATGATATTTTTACTAGTCTTTAGGTCAGGAATAATACCTTAAGAGGTCGGTAGAGAGTTCAACGACAGTAGAGAGTTCTGTATCAGTCCTACAGTGGAAGCCTTCTAGTCCAGCCTCGGATAGTTCGGTCGCTGTGTAACCCAGCTGCAGTCCCCCGAAATGAAACATTTGACCGCAAATGGGAGAGAAATAGGCTGGTCCAGAAAATGAGAGTAGAAAGGTTTAAAACTTAAATTTTCTAACAAAACATGTTTCTGTTTTACTTGTTTAGTAAACAGTCACTATATCCAGCATTTAATTCAGAAATACTGCCAGGGTTCAATTCCATGGTGTATGGATTTGAGGGCTTCGGCTTTTTCTGTAAGTCATACATTTATATTTTTTAAATCTATGAATGATGGATGACCTATGAGAAAGGAAAACAATTGTATCTAACATGAAGAGATGCTAATTGATTGCATGATGTACATGTGTTAAGGAGGCGGAGGCGGCAGAGTCAGTTGCCCTTGAAGCATATCGGCTGGTTGAAGAGGCAGAGAGAGCCAAGCAACAGGAGGAGGAAAAGGCGAGAGAGCAACAAGAGGCCTTTGACCACTTCCAGCTGATAGACTCCGACCGGGATGGCAAGTAAGTGGCAGCAACTGCATCCCGTATCCAGGAGGGAAGATCCAGTACAGGGGACAATAGGGCTAGCTTTTCAATAGTTCCTTATACGGGTGTCAAAACTATTTTCTCCCATGCGTGTGCACAATTGATCATTGGATATGCTAGTGAATATATATTATCTAAATAATGAAATGGTAAATATGTTTTATAAACAAGGAGGGTCAGTGTGGCAAAATGAGTTATATTTATATATAAAATACATTGAAAAAGTAAAATGTTTTTATATACAAGAAAATTAAACCAGCAAGTTGTGTTAACCAGCAGAGTTTGTGAAGGAACTTTTGAATTTTCTTTATGATTATTGACTCTGAAAAATTTCAGTTAATTATACTTGTGATATAACGGCCTCCTTATTATGCTAACTATTTTAATTTCATTGACCGCTTCGATATTTTGTCATCTCTACTAAGACAGAGTTTTAATGCACCAATATTTACATGTGCTGATTTTAATGGGAAACACAGCTATTGATTGATTTGCTTGATAGCTACAACTTGTGTAGAGAATGAGAGAGAGTATTTTACTTATTTTATCACCTACTTTTGCATCTGACGTGATTCATACTATTTCAGAATTAATGCAGTAGAACTCCAAGCCAGACAGACATTTGATCAAAACAAAGATGGTGTTGTATCTGAAGAAGAAGTTAAGGTAAATTTTAAACCTTTGGATTTGGATCTTTACTCAAATGTTTTACAATTTCCAGATGGTCAACAATATGAGAATCATGTTTAAACAAAACCCTTGTTTGACATATAGTTTGTGTTTAAGATATCAGCAAAATGTACTAGTTCTCTCCCTGCTTCTAAAACGTCATTATTTTTCTTTTTAAGTAAAAAAGAGATTACTGCAGCTCAGTCAGTCACATCAGGCATTTGCCATAATCTCATAATTGAAAAGGATTAGGTGTACTTTAGTTTAGTTTGTTACAATTTTGATCATACATTTTTAATCATGTATAATAAATACTTAAACATACTGAAGTGCAGCCGAGTTTCTTTGGACACAGTGTTTTACACCGAATACTGGATATTGTGTATACACCCTCTAAATGGTTGTGTAATATTGTGAAGTGGATTTAGGTATTTCGTGCAATGGCTACTTGACTGAGCAGGCATGAGCAATAATCGCTCTAACAATTTAACTCCCTCTTAAATTGTAACTTTATTGATATTACCGATTTGATCCAGGTTAACTTCTGACTGATGTGTAGCCTAGGTTTATTTTTTTCATCACATAGATACCAAAGGCAATTTATGATATTTCTTTTCCACATTAAAGTTTTAGTAGTACCGTACCTTGTCCAACCAAGGATGATATTTTTTTAAATTACTGTAGCATTTATTCCAAATACTATTCATAGTATTAAACGATCTATCGCCTAAATCTGAGAAGATGATTTGTTTTGAGGTAGCAACTTGATTAAATTTGACTTCATTAAATATCTCTGTTACAACAAACACAACCTGTTTGCAGTTTTTCCTGGGAAGCTTGGAAGAAGCTGACTGGGATCAATTTTTGGCTGAAGTTTATCCTCGAATGAAGCCATTTTTCATGATGGAAAAGGGACTCTTCCAACCACCTGCAAATCAGGTACAGTAACCAACTGATTTACATTTTGGCAAACTATATGACATATAATTTCTCAAAAAAAGTGACTAGAGTACATTAAAACCCCACAAACTTGACTCCAGCTAACTCTATACCTCTTACAAGACACCTACAATGTTCAAACGTTAAAATGTTCAAAATTTAAATATAAAAAATGGTGTACTCCAAGGGTCAATTTTAGTACCTTTGTTGTTTATGAGCTGCATAAAAAACATGCCAAACCGTTAAATTGACAAGAAAATATAAAAAAATCTACTCTGTATTCATGCAGATTATTCAAATTTAATAATATATGCAAAAAAAACTGAAAATGAAGTTGCAATGTCAGCTTATTTAATCCTTTCAAACCTGCAAAGGTTTCATTGAAAACAGGTTATTATTAAATACAGAAAAAACTAACTTAATTTATTTTTCCACTAAACAAAATAGAAGTTATCATAAAACACTTACTGTAGCAGGCGACAAAGAACTAGATAAGTTTGATTATACTAAATACCTAGGTTTTTTTAATATACAAAAAATCTTATTTGAGAGAACCAAATAGAACATATCATTAAAAAATCAATTTGTGGTTACATTATTTGCCTTACAAAAAATGTCATACCTTTGAGATTTGACTGTTTTAAAACCCAATCTTCATGCCCACTTACAATCTCATATTGCTTATGGAATAAGTGTGTATGGAGGGACTTTAAATAAAAATCTTGATAAGTTGTAGTTTTACAAAAAAAAAAAGATTTAAATACTATTTAAAAAATGAAAAATGACCAATATTTTAAAAGGCATTTTGCTAATTAGAAATTACTAACAGTATTAGGCTCTATATCTTAGAATGTATATAATGTTTATTAAAATTCGCAGTAAGCAAAGAGAATGAGAATGATTTATTGTCATACAGGTACAGTGTACATTGACAAAGTCATATGCCAAGTGATTAGCCTGCAAAGGAACATGTCTGTGCTAATCATACAGCCAAATGATTACTTGTTAAATTATTAAAAAGAACTCTTTTTTTATTTTAACACACCAGTATAATCTATTAACATTCATACAATAAACAACACATGATAATGTAAACAAACTGTAAGACATATGATTATATATTAATAGTTGAGGATGAAGTTGTCATTCCCCAACACACCCCCTCAACGTCAGACTCTACTTAGTCCAAGGCTTGCGACTGATTTTTGGAACTTTCCTCCGTGTACTGGTTTTGTTAATAAATCAGCTTGATTATCTTCAGTTGGGCAGTACACAAGACGTATTTCATTTTGAATTATATTGTCCCTTATAAAATGTTTGCGAATATCCAAGTGTTTAATTCTAGCACTAGCCTTTTCATTTTCTATGAATTTCATGCAGCTCTGGTTATCCTCATAAATTTTCGTTGGTCCTATTTGTGGATATCCCAAATCCTTTAACAGAAGTCTTGTCCAAACAGTTTCTTGAGTAGCATTACTAGCTGCAATAAATTCAGCTTCTGTAGATGATACAGCAACTGTGGTTTGTTTCTTACTAATCCAGTTAACGGTGCTATTTCCTATTTTATGTACAATTCCACTGATTGATTTTCTGTCAGCTAAATCTCCCCCCCAATCAGCATCCACATAACAAGAAAGTTTTATGTCGTCTTCTTTGCCTAAACAAAGTTTTATGTCACTTGTGCCTTTTAGATATCTTAATATTCTTTTTGTAGCATTCCAATCACTTTGAGTTGGTTTTTCAACTCTTCTGGCTAGAACCCCAACAGCAGAGGAGATGTCAGGTTGTGATGTCACTGACAGATACAATAACGATCCTACTGCCTTCCGGTATTGTTTGTTGTCTGGTAGAGATTGAGATGCTGCTGTTGAATTCAGAAATCCAACTTCCATTGGTGTTCTAGCTGGCTTTGAATTTTCTAATCCGTGTTCTGCAATGATATTTTCAATCTTTCTTCTTTGGTTAATGTAGAAGTTTCCATTTTCACGTTCTACCTCCATCCCCAAATAATTGTGAACATCACCTAAGTCCTTTATTTCAAATTTCAATGACAATTTCTCAAAGGTATTCCTAGTATGTCCGTTGATCTTTCACTTTTTGGGAATGGTGCTTTTGTTAACTTCCCTCTTACACATATTTCACACGAAGGGACTCCTTCTGTTGATTTTACACTGACACCTCTCACCATTCTTAAATTTATTATTCGTTTCAATTCTTTGAAATTTAAGTGTCCAAACTTTTGGTGCCATGACAGTAAATTGGACTGTTCACTGCTAACAAGGACTTCTTCATTTGCTTCATCAACATAATACAAACCGTTAGTAGTTCTTTTAGCACAAACTTTAGTTTCACCATTTTGGTCAATGATCAAAGCAACCTCTTTCTTAAAAAGAACCTGATATCCCTTATCAGTGATTTTGCCAACTGACATTAGATTTGTCTTCAGTCCCGGTACATACAAAGTGTCATATAGGTCAACTATCAAATTCTTCTTCCCGTCATTAGGTCTAAAACTAACTTTACCAACTCCTTTTGCATCTGTTGTTGAGTTATTAGCAAGATTCACATGCCTACCAGTATCAGGCTGACAGTCAATAAATTTATCATACATGTAAGTCATATGTGATGTGCAACCACTGTCTAAACACCACCGAATATCTTGTTTTGACACACTTCCCAAATTACATATAGCTCTAGTCTCGACTAAGGTATGGAGACCAGCGTGTTCTTCATTACCACCAACTGAATTTTGGTAAACTTCTCTTGCTCTTGGACAAAATTTTGCCTTGTGTCCAATTGATTTACATATATGGCATCTAAAAGGAAATTTAGTTTGAAAATCTCTATGAAAACCCCTTGGTTGTGGCTGAAATTCGCTTTTCTTCTGAAATTTTCCAAGCAACGCTTCACTACAGTTGTTTTCTTTGTTTACTTTTCTTGCTTCACATTCTTCCAATATTTTAATCTTCAAAGCTTGAGGAGAAGGTAATACATCCCTTGATTCAATGGCAATTCTAAAGTTTTCAAAATCATCCGATAAAGAATATAACAGCATGATTGCTAATAGATCATCATTTATTGCAATTTCCATATCATTCAATTTGTCAACAATGTCAAAAAAATCATTGATATGATCCCTTACATCCCCTTTTGGAGACAACTTTGTCAAAAGCAGCCTTTTCAACAAATATGCTTTCTTTGCTGGACCTCCGGAATCATATATGGACTTTAATTTTAACCACATTTCTGCTGATGTGTTGCATCCTTTTATTTGTCTTAACTCACTAGGACTAATGGCTAAGATTATATCTGCCTTTGCTTTTGCGTCAGCAACGTCCCAAACTGCTTTTTCTTCCTCACCTAAAGGCCTTTTAACACTACCCAAAACATACCCAATGCGATCATTTTTTACCAGAATGGCTTCCATTTGCATTTTCCATGTATCATAGTTTTCCTTTGTCAAAGGATCTATACTTATATTTGTTTTACTCATTTCTTTCAACATTTAAGTCTCATAATCTGTTAAATTATTAAAAAGAACTCTTTTTTAGCGAATTTCCCATAGGGAATAAGCTATTACCGTAGGTCTCATGGTAAGACCTAAGCCCGGGACCATGTTACTTTTTCGTTTTAAGGTGCCCAGAGACCAAAAATAATAGTCATTAAAATTTATATATATATATATATATGTATATATATATGTATATATATATATATATATATATATATGTGTCCCTAGACACGATAACTCTCGTAAAAATGGTCCGATCGACACCAAATTTGGTAGAGATGTGTAATCCTACGTTTATTCGGATGAGTTCGAAAACCAGACATATCGACCTACCGGAAGGGGTAGTTTTGGGGGGTTTTGTACCCCAAAAATGGGTTTTTTGCATTTTTCATATGTAAATTTAAAAAATTTTAAATTTTTATTTTGACCATTGGATTTAGCTCAAAAAAACACACAATTTAGTATTTTGAAGCTTTGCTCTATCTCCATTGGTTACCGAGATATTACAAAGTCTAAAGACAGTACATTGTCTTTTGGGGCTCCAATGTTAATCTTATGGAGAATAAGGATGTGTTAATATTTCACTTATTAACCAATATTTTTGGATGAAACTTGGTATTTAGCTTCATTTGGTTGAGATGCATCCATTTAAGGTAAAAAATCTTGGGTTTTGTACTTATCATGGCAGCAAACCTGCATACTCTTTTCCCATGTTAATCATATGGAGAATAGGCAAACTCTTTTATTTATGGACAGATAATTAATGAAACTTACTATATGGCTTTATATGGTCGAAATAAATTTTTTCTATGCTAAAAACTTACTTTTAGTGTCCCCCATGGCAGCATACCTGCATACTCATTCCCTATATTTATCTTAAGGAGAATAGACATTCATTTCCCTATTTATGAGCATGTGATGAAATTTTGTTTATAAGTTTAGCTGGTCAAAATTAATATTACTAATTTGGAAATTCGCTGAGTACGCAGGTCTGCTGCGACGGGGGGTATTTTATTTTAACACACCAGTATAATCTATTAACATTCATACAATAAACAACACATGATAATGTAAACAAACTGTAAGACATATGATTATATATTAATAGTTGAGGATGAAGTTGTCAATCCCCAACAAACCTAACTATATACTACTACAATAACACAAAATAATATCCATACATAAAATGTCGGTTTAAACATCTTAATTGTATATTTATTAATAAGGTGATCATTATAAACTTTTAAAGACAGTACCAAGTGACTAGAAAAAGATTTACTTAGCCTATTGTACTCAATTGCTGCTTTATTTCTATTACGAGTGTTATAACGAGCGTTATTTTAATTTTAAAAAGTAAAAACCCACCGGATGGTTTGGAAATTTTTTATCCGGACAAGGGTCCAGTCACGAGGTGTCCAGATTAGAGGGAGTCAACTGTACTTCAAATAAACTCATTGCAAAGGTTTGGAAATTTTTTTTTTAGTTTTTTTATTTAAGAAATAGAAATAGCATTAAAGTAGGTAAAACCTGCTAATATTGAAAAGTTTAACTTTTATTTGGTACAAACTACATTTAAACTGGTCCAGTGGCAGTCTTGAGTGTCCAAAGGATTGATAAAGTTGACTTCCTCCCCTGTAAAATTCCATAAGCAAAGTTTTATCAAGTTGAAGTGGAAACCCTATTTAAAGATCAGCTCTTCCACTCTGGATTTTAAATAAATCTTAAAAAATGTTGCAACTCAATTACCTTTATGGATGTTACATGTTTTCTTCTCTTACAATTAGTTTTTCTTTATAGAAAGACGAGGAAGGAGAAGAAGAACAAAAATCAGACCAAGGACAGCCAGAAGTAAGTGCTTTTTTAAATTTATAAATTGGAAATTACTTCTTTATATGATACTATCATCAACACCTCCACTGTAGGTATATTGGTAAGAATTGATCTATGACAGTAACATGGAAATAAATGCAAAATGTTACAAAATAATTACAGAAAAACCGGTAACCGAGAATTGTTAACATATGTCGGTTTTCGGTTTATCGGTTTTTTTATCAACTAAAAATAAAAAGTTGAACAGAAATCAATCACAAAGGAAAGGACGTCCAGTTCTAGGAAGATATCAATACAATTGTAATATGTGACGATAGATGGAATGCGGAACATCTGCCGATAAGAAATCTGTATTGTTTGACATCCCGGCCGGCGATCGCTTGTCTGATTTACGACCCTATCAGTTCCCTACTACAGTAGAAGCCCTCAAATCCGGCCACCTCGGGACCGGACCACCAGCCGGATTTCAAAATGGCCGGATTAACCGGCGGTTTATTAAACGGGTTAAACAGAGACCTTAATTATATATGTGTTCTAGCAATAAACTATTAGGGTGTATTTAACAATGCATACTTGTCCAATCAATAGTATATCGACTTTGTAACAATCATGATTTGCTCGCTCAGATGTTGTAGGCCTAATAGCGCCAAAATGACGATCAGACAATGGACAAGCGATGAAACTGCGTTTAATGGACACTGGTGTTCTGTCAACGAAGGCACTATGTATAAATGGGACCGTGATAGCGACTAAATCCGTCTAGTTACCTAACTTCCTTGTTACATCGGGCCGTATATAAATAGAACACGAACAAAATGTTTTAGAAGACATCAGACCTCAAAGAGTCCGAAAATCGGCAATTGAACTGATATATTTTAGTGATATATCATGGAACAAGTTGACTCTTGTCTATTTTGGCCGTGGGAAATGCCCACGAATAACATTTTATTTCCGGAAGACTGCGGCCGGACCATACGAGGCCAGACTAGAGGGCTTCTACTGTACAATATATTCGGTTTTTTATCTAATTGTCGTACAAAAACAAATTATAGCTCTTTTTTCCCGCCTGATTTTCACAAATTGAATAAAACTTTAATCAAAGTTGTACTACCTATGGTTCAACTTGTATTGGTGAATTAATGTTATTATGTTGTTTTCAATAATGAACTCAAAAATACTACAACAGTCCTTATTTTTTAAATAAATATATAAAATTATTATTTTATTGAATTGGAGCTAAAAATAATTATCTCAATAAAATGCATTTGTACACATAACACATAATAGCTAGTAATTCTTAAAAAATTACATATGGAATGGAATAATAAAACATTTTTTAAGCCATAATTTGAGGGTGTTTCTAAACTTTTTTTTAAATGGCTGGATTTTATTCTATACTCCCACATTTCATCAATTCCTACAAAAATAAAATATTCCAAGTTTTTATCTTTTAGTTTTAGCGTTTGATTAGCATTGCAAATTTGCCCACTAAAATGGTTGTATTGCTTTTTTGACTACTTTCAGATAAAATATAAGGCCAGTTATATAGTAGGATTGACATTTAAGATTTATATATTTTCTTGCAAAAACTAACTGGTCTTATTTAAAACGCATAAATGTGTAAAAGGCAGAAAATAGGCATCAGCCTGATTTTAGATGGTAACTTTGAGTTGTTTCATGTTTACATCTAAAATAAATCGAAAAACTGACAACCCGTGCGAGTGAAAACCGAACCGAAACCGAACTGATAAATTTTGCAACCGACCCATCACTATTTACGGATAATACGTTATTTTATCACTGGAAAGTGCCATATTCACAGCGAAACATGTTGTGAATAAGCAAAAAAAAAAATTGAGCTGTTTGAATTTTATAAGCGGTATATTTTTGAGCGGTGTAAATTTTAGTTTTTGGACTGTGTATAGTATGCTAGAAATAAATGTTTCTTATAGGAAAAAAATCAACTAATCGTAATTTTTCTTATGTTTAATCTTTTCCGATAACCCGGACATTTCACAGACCCGGACACAGTTAGGTCCACATTAGTCCAGGTTTACGGGACTCTACTAGTAGGCCTACGTGTTATTTGTAAAAGTGCACTTATCCCGGGTGTCACACTAATTACCTTTATTCCTTTATATATTAGGAATGGACGGAGGAAGATGAGGAAAAGGAAGAAGAGGAAGATCAACATCAGGAAGGGGAAGAAGGTGAACAAAAAGAGGATGTGGAGCAAGGTGAAATGGAAGAAGACGAGACAAAGCAGAAGTATGATGCCGCCACTCAGAGCCTTATTGATGGTGAGCTACAGAGTAAACATATAATACTAAAATTGCTTACTTTTAACGTGTTTTCTGAAATCAGTAAATTGTTAAAGTATTATTAATATAAACTAGGTTCAAATACAATTGAACGTACCATAAACTATTTTTTGCGTGTTAAAAAGTATTTTTTACTAGAACAGATTATGATCTATACATACAGTGGAAACCCGTTATCCGAGCGAAAAGGGAATCGGGACTACCTTGTATAACGACAACTGAGATAATATGGAGGATAAGGGAAGATTTGTATTACTTTGAATTCTTCAGCCTTGACCGACAAAAGGCAATATATTGCGATAAGTGAGGAGAAAATCAATTATAAAATTTATTGAAACATAACAAATAAAATTTATTAACATTGTACAAAAAATTATGAACAATTATTATGCTATATTTATTCATTTCTATAAATTTTAAAACTGTCATCTGCTTCATACGGCTTTTATTCCTTGCTTTCTAACCTCTGTTTTAATTTTAACTTAATCTTTTAAATATTTCCTCTCTGTTTGAACTTTTTATTGAATTTAACATTTTTTCAAAGATATTACAAGTATTATGTTTACCCTTCAAATGCAAGATGGAATGACTGACTTAAACATGGCACTGGTAATGAAACTCATTAACTGGCCCAGCCCAGTTTATCAGCGTAGTGAAGCAAACAGCATGAACACACCAACAAACAAAAAATTCCCGATCCTTTCACTTGCGATGGAGCTGGATGCGGCAATTAGTGTGATGCCAATTGGCAAAGCAGCAGGCCTGGATGAAATTTCCCGGGGTTAATAAACACTGGAGTAAAGAGGCTAGATGGTGACTTCTTGCAGTTTTTACTACCATATTGGAAACCGGCGACATGCCTGAAATATTAAGGAGATCCAAAATAGTAGCTGTTTTGAATCGCGGAAAAGATCCGCTGCTGCCTGAAATTTACTGTCATATAGCTCTTGTGTATTGTTTGCTATAAGCTGCTCAAGAGGTTAGTACGCTTTTCTCAATGCCAACATCCCCTTTGAATAAGCTGGATTCAGGCCTAGATACAAATGTTGTGATAGGTTCTAGCTCTTACCTCTTTCATTGAGGATGAGTTTGGTCAAAGACTGAAAACCTCAGTTGCTTTCTTAGATGTGACTACCGCTTACGACACTGAATGAAGGAAAGGCCTTCTCATTAAACTTTACAACCTGATTCCTTGCCTTTTTTTATTGCATCTGCTCAGCTCGATTCTTTCCAGCAGGATGAAAAAAGTATATTTGGGACGCAAGAAAAGAACTTTTCTAAAGGGTAGTCTGCCACAGGGGTCAGTGCTCACCCCAAGTCTGTTTAATGTGTATGCTGCCAACATTCCGTCACTCATCCTTCAAAGTTCATTTATGCGATGGTTTTGCGTTGGCATATCAGCATCAGAATCAGAATAGTTTTTTGGTCATTTAACATAATATTACATAATAGACCACGTCACATTTCATAGGCTTTACATATGTTTGTTTAAAAATGTTACATTACAGGAAATTGGCCAAGTTAAATATAAAAATGACTAGATTTTGATGACTGAATTATTAATTAGGCTATAACAACAAACATTTACTGACAACACTTGACACTGGGGACAAGAAAACAAACAAAACTAACATAATAGACATGTATAAAACTTAAGCCTAAACTACTTTAACAGAAAACTGATTTCAATTCAGTTGAAGGCACCTCAAAAAATTCTGAATGCTGTAAAAGGGCCTAGTTACCAAAAACCTGTAAAGCACAATTTTGTAACGACTAAAACACATATGGCGAGCATTTTCTGGTAGCCTATTAAACATTTTTACACTAATGCTATCAAACCAACTTTTGGTCAAGGTTAGCCTATTAAAGGATTCCTCTATCTGCCACTTGTGTCTAGTATTGTGGTGGTGGCCATCACTTCTAAGTTTAAAATCATTAAAATTGTTCTTAACTCTACAGCAGGCCCGCGGTTTGTATGTGACGCGCTATGGGCCCGAGAGATGTTTGCGCCCCCCCCTCCTCTCCCTTGGATATGAATCACCAAATAAACAAACCCAATGCCATAGGCATTTGACGGTTTGAGACGGGCATTCGCAACATAACAACAAATTGAAACAATGACAGAACTTTTTTATTGTGTTCATTTTCGACCGCTAATAATGCGGTTGTGCATTGTCAAAGTAAAAAATTTATTTTATCTTGCAAATGTAAACAACATTGCCAACTAACTATCAAGTAGCAACACGCAGAGTGCAGGCAGTGGCAATGATGAGTCATGAGTGGGAATCGAGAATGGAGAGGATTCAATTGGCGGGCTATTTATAGGTCTACCAGACAGAGAAGAACCTGCGCAGAACCACGATCTCGAGAATTGCACGCACGTAGGGGCTATGGTGTGGGGGGGAGAGGGTGGGGCGGCGCGGCAGGGGAGATGGACCTGTGGTGGGGATTAGTCGTTGGCGCGCCGTTCGGGAGAACGAGTGTTCCTGCCACGTTGCCTTCCGCACTTGTGTGCTACACAGTACAGTGGGCGCTGTATACTGCGACCTCTACTGATCGCAAACCTTTATCATTATTACTGTTATGAGTACAAAAGCCCTGTGGTTATGGCGTCAACGTCAAAATCTGCTTGATAAATTGTAAAATAGTTTCTTTGTCGCGCTCCCAACAAACCTAAGAAAGCCCTTGGGCCCTTGCGCCCCTTGGCCCTTGCGCCCCTTGGCCCTTGCGCCCCTGGGCCCGGGCCCATCGGGCCCATTTACAAAATCGGCCCTGCTCTACAGAGACAAACATAAATATATACATTTACTACAGTTAAAATTTCCTCAGCAACAAATAGAGGTCTACAATGAGCATTGAATGATGATCTGGTCATAACTCTAATGGCCTTTTTTTTGCAATTTTAGGACACATGAAACTTGACTACTGCTAACCCATAAACTAATGCCATAAAACAAAATGCTGTGAAAAAAAGCAAAGTAGGCACTTTTAAGAAAGATTTTAGGTAACAAATTTCGTAAATGCCTCAACAGGAAAATCACTCTACTTAGCCTAATACAGACAGATTGGATGTGTGGGCTCCAGTTTAACATAGAATCAAGAACAATGTCTAAAAGTTTAGCCTGGCCTATGTGACAATGTTCAAAGCTGGAGGTGTCTTTACACAGAGTGAAAAGCACACTTTGTGTTTTGTCGTTGTTAAGAGACAAACCATTTGCATTAAACCAGTCAGTGCTTTCAACCAGAGCGTTAGACATTGTTAGACTAAGTTCCTCTAACTTGCTATTACGCCTACTACTGTACAGAGTGGTGTCATCTGCAAGTATGACAGAATTACAACTTAAACTATTGGCACATCATTAATTAAAATTAAGAACAATGTCGGACTAAGCACTGATCCTTGTGGCACGCCACTCTCAACCACTGTGGTGAGAAAACTGATTATTAAAACTAACTTTTTGAAGCGGGTTGAACAAATAGGATTCAAAAAACCTGAGCTCCACACCACTTAGGCCATAGAATTTCAATTTTGAAACAAGGATATCATGCGGGACACAGTCGAAGGCCTTAGTCAGATTACAAAAAATGGCAAGCGAGCTTGCACGGTTTTCAAAACCTTCCAGAACTGATCTGACAAGGCCCTCGACTGCATCCGCAGTTGACCTGCCCTGTCTGAAGCCAAACTGGAATTTGGAAAAAAGTGAATTTACTTCAAAAAATTCACATACCTGGTGTTTTGCTGCCTTCTCAAGTATTTTAGATACTATTATAGGTACAACCGAGATGGGCCTATAGCTACTGGTAGATGACTTGTCGCCCTTCTTGTAAATTGGGACCACTTTAGAAATCTTAAGTGACTCTGGGAATTCCCCAGACTGAAGACACTGATTAACACAGGCTGTAAGAGGGGCAAGTATGGCTGGCAACACTTTTTTTACCAAATTGGAGCTTATGCCATATATATCTTTACTTTGGCTGGACTTTTAATCACTCACAAAACCCTCCACTTGTTCACTTGACACTGGTTTCCATCTGAATTGGGGTGCATCTCCAAGGTTGTCAGTCAGAAGATCCATGGCAGTAGTTAGGGACCGTCCAACTCGACTGGTGATGTCAGCCACAGAAGAGGTGAAGTAGGAGTTGAAGTTCTCCGCTGTTAATGTGCAGTCATCTCTACGCCTAGGTGTCTGCCGTGGAGCATTTATGATTTCCCAGGCCTTCTTTACTTTATTTGGAGCAGCATCGATGAGTTGACCATTGGCTTCAATTTTGGCTTGCCGAAGAGCATTTTTATACCTTGATTTGGCTACAGAATACCTGTTCTTCATTTCATCAACATAGAGGTTGAAACGTAGAGACCACTGCAACTTGCTGTGTAAACATCCCGAGGAAACACTTACAAATGACCTCACGACCCTCGGTGAATACTTAAAAGCCTGGAAGCTAAATCCGAACTCAACATTAACTGAGGTCTCTTGCTTCCACTTGAACAATAGATTGGCCAACCAAAACTTAAAATCATATTCCATGGTGTTGAGCTAAAGCACAATGACCACCCACAATACCTGGGAGTCACTTTAGATCGGTCTCTCACATTGAAAAGTTAGCAGCTGAGGTGAGAACCAGGACTAAATTGTCCATCATCTTACTGGCTTTCCATATGGAGCTATCGCACAACTTCTGCAAACCAATGCTTTGTTCCTGGTTTACTAAACTGCTGAGTACTGCACCCCCTTGAGGTTGAACAATGTGTATGTCAGAGAGATTGATGTCAAGCTAAACAGGGCCATGAGAGCAGTGGCTGGGGCGCGCAACACTCACCAGGGCGCCGACCATGCCGGGCCATCAGAACGCATTTTGTGTGCTTGTGTGAGTGTAATGCGCGTATGAGTGTTCTCCATATGCCTATACAAGAGGCTGGGGCCCTGTAGCCGGCATCCACCGAGCCGGCCACGATAGTATTAGAGACACAAAGATTAACAATTTTGGATTTATTTCAATACAATCTGTTTCTAACTTTAACTTATGCCCTGTACAATTGTCATCCTATTGAATTGGCAATTCAATTGTCATAACTATACAATTAATAATGTAATAATATTTATTTTAATTATTTAACCAATTTGTTTTGGGAAATGCGTCCAGGAGTCTTTATGGGAGAGTCCCCACTGCACTGTGTGCTTTCCCTGAAGGTTTGATCGGTCTGCATATCATAAGTGAAGCTGGGCTGCAATGGCTTAGTGCTCTCGATTGGTACAAGTGGTTTTGACCACTCAAATGGAGATAGTTTACTTTAAGCAATACAACTAATTTAACTTTAGGGCCACGAATGAAAGGTACCGTATAATCAAAAATAAATGAGAGGACTAATAAACTTTAATAAGATTTACTATTACAATAACTACTCAAACATAATATAAAAGAACAAGAAGATAATTGTGATCTTAATAAGTTCCTTTTAATATTTAATCAAACAACATTTGTTAAGAATTTAAGTCAATTATAAATAGTACTTGACGATCTCAGGTCTATTAATTTAATTAATCAAAACAAATGACTAGAAAATTATTAAATATGATTAGATTGAATAAAAAGTTAATAGAATGATGTATGAAATCAGTGAATCGATGATCTTTAAAATATGGAAATTTAAATTAAATTAAATCTGGACAATCCAAAAGATTGGGCACAAAATAAAATAAATTCCCCCTTACCAAAAATTCAGGCATAGAAGGGTGGACCTTGGAGTTCGGGGACCGCTCGCCTACCTGTCCCAACTAGGCCTCCAACTCACTGAAGAAGCAACCACTGAGTCAGCTCAATTCGGCAGTTCATACAGTGAAAAATTGAGAATCATCAAGTACTCCATTTATTTGATTCTATGTGCCAATTTGTACAACACTGGTATCTGGATTGTAAAATCCCAAAACCAAGTCTCTTGTTTTAAATAAACCCAAAATTTAGAAAAAAAAAAAAAATTAGTAAAAGGTGTCTACTGACCGTCACAAGATTTTGCTTTACAATAAGAGATCAGCAATTATTTTATTTTAGATTTTACTTTTACACACATTGACGCAGGTGCTCTGCACCCCAGAAACTATTTAATTTTTTTGTAATTGGTTTCTGTTTCAATGAGCAATAAGACATATCTCTATCTGTTGTAGATTTTTTTAAAATTTTATTGAAGTGTTCTTAAACACATGTTCTTTTAACACTGTTAAACATGTTTAAACACATGTTCTTATGTACACAAAGCATAAGTTTTTCAAATCCTTACGCTAATTTTATGTAGGATGTTCTACATTTTTTGTATTTCCTGGTAATTTTAATTTATAGCCCTTTAATTAAAAAAGAACAAATTTTTTTTAGATGCTGACAAAGCAAGAGCTGATTTTGAGAGTGCAGAAAGATCTTTGCGTGATGTGGAAAGAGAGTTGAAACACCTTCAGGAGAGTTTGGAGAAGGATTATGGGCCTGATGATGATTTTGCAGCTTTGGATGGAGAATGCTTTGAATACAGCGACCGAGAGTACACCTACAAGCTTTGTCCTTTCGACCAGGTGGGATCAAATTTTTATTGTTGCTTTATAAGCCCATAGTTTATTTTACTTTAAGGTTTATAGTTTGATACTAGATATTTTTGTTGATACTAAAAGGATTTGTTTAGTTTTGTGATTGAAATTAGAGAGTGAGGTCAAGCTCCAAAGCACTCCGGCCTGTAGTTAGTCGGCCTTGATATAGTCAGTGATGTTATAGTTTCTTTTACTATATAAATGATGATTAAAAATCAGCTGTCAATTTGTAATAATTTGTAAAATCATTAATGCTCCTATTGGATTTTGTATTCATTCAACACCACAAACAATGGTATTGTAGTATTTTCACTTTAGGTAGTTATTAATAGATCTTGTTCACTCGATGCTCACTCAACCATTCAAGAATCGTTCATTCAATTCTTTGGCTTTTGTTTTAAAATAAAACCAAAACACATGTTCTTATGTACACAAAGTAGACGTTTTTTGAATCGCTAGGCTATTATTATGGAGGATGTTTTAAGTTTTTCATTCCGTGGTAATCCTATAGAAACACTAGATTTTTTTTATCATTCCTGAGACTATGACCTTTAATTTGAAATCCCTACCATCATCCCACAGCTTGTGAAACTCTCATAATTTTCTAAAAAATGTTTACTTACATATATAAGCTAAATATGGATTTAAAATAAAACTTTTGGAATTTTTGGGCTAACTTAATTTTAATTCATTAAAATTCTGTTAGTATTAACTATTAATTTTAAAACACTATCTTCATCAATGTAAGTAATACATTTTAAAATGTTTATAAACAAAGATTTGACAGTAATTCAAATTGTTGTTACTTTTAAATGAAGTTGTCCGTGTGTTAAATAAATATGAAATAATCCAGAACTTCCATCTTTGTAGCGGTCTCCTATCTATAATTGAATGGCTCCCGCCAGTAACGTTGTAAGCGTCACGTTTCAAAAATTGGGATTTCCACACAGTAACATTGGAAACACCACTTTTCATCAAGGTTGGTAATTTATTATTTTGTTAATATTTCTGAAGTTGGCTGCCCTGGGACCAGTGGAAAACCAGGAGGCTTTGTTCCCGCAGTGCAGTAACGTTGTAGGCGCCCGGAGACTCCTGCATCCCCGAGTGTCAGTATGGCGGCATCCTATGTAAATAGGCTTAACAGTAGCAGAAAAAGGACGATAAACTTTCAGAACTGGACAATTAAAGTTTATTAAGCCTAGACTAGTGTTGGAGAACTATAAATCAATAAAAAAATATAAAAAAAACCAGTGCCATTAAAACAACTACCACATGAGGTACATGCAGTAACATTATAACTGCCAAATAAACCAAAAATGTAAAAAAATCAACGCTCCTACAAAATCAATGATTTTCCATCCCCCAGTATTCTTCGAGGCATGAATACTGCTCCATCAGTAGACCAACCAACATAATGACAATTCAAAAGTGTTAGTTGTATTCAAAAATGATTTTGTTATTAATATTGTTATTAGTGAATTATACTGCTTTCTTTAGAACATTTTTATCATCTGTGCTACAACAAAGTTAGGCCTACTGTGTAACGTCATGTGACAATGTAGGATTTGGTTTTATTTGTTTATGTTTCCCGCCCAGGTGAGCCAGAAGCCAAGGTCGGGAGGTGCGGAGACTCGGCTGGGAGCCTGGAGTGGATGGGCCGGCGCGGGCGACCAATACTCGGCCATGATGTACGACCAGGGTCAGTCCTGTTGGAACGGCCCGCAGCGATCCACCTACGTAAGGCTTGCATTAGTCTTATGTTATACTCTCAAACAAGCACTGTTTGTTTTGATTGAAATTGAAATATTTTGTTGTTCAGTAAAAGTTAATGCAATGGGACGGAAATGAACGATACATGTTTCTGAACAGAAAGTACATCTTCTTAGTTTTGGATTTCTGAAAATATAGTACTGTATCAATCCAAAGCTTAGTTTTTTTCCTAAATTTAATCAGAAAAAAAACCATGACATTAAATTTCAAGAATTGTTGTTTTCATCTATTAAATTCCATCTATGGTTTGACGTCCGGTAGCTGTTTTTCATTCCAGCTCTAAGACCATGTTAAGGCTCCCTTGGACTACGTTACTGCTGGAATCCAAACTGATTGTCGTGCAACAAATTTTTAAATAGATAGTAATATAATTTTAATTTTTTGACGTAATTCAAACAACCAGTTACTTTTGTAATGTTTTTAGGAAACTTCCAATTAGGGAATACACTATTAAAGTCACGGTAAGACCTAAGCCCGGAACAATGATACTTTTTCACTTTGAGGTCCCTAGAAACCAAAAACACCGTTTGTTCCAATTCATATACAGGGTGTCCAGCTTCAACCTTTACAAACTTTTCCAGGTTATTGCCCATGTCAAAATAAGCAAAAAAGTTCCTATAAACATATGTCCTAAAATGCTTCGTTAAACCTTTAGCCGCCATTTTGTTTTTTACACTAAATAATTATTATTTTCGTAACGGACCATTCTATTAAGTTAATATTTGGCATGAACCTTCACTATAACAATACCCATTTTCTGTAAAAAAATTATTTTTTTCCAATGTGTATTTTCAAAATGGCGCCCATTTTAAAATTTTAAACTCAAATATCTCAAAAAACGGTAAATTTTATAAAAATGTTACAAGAGGCAAAAAAGTTGACAAATTAAATTATCTAAACATTGATACCAAGTTTGTAAGGATACAACAACAAATAACGGAGTTATTGTGGTTTTCCTGCAGAAAAACACTCATTTTTCAATATGATTAATGCCAATTTAGGTTATTTTAAGAGAAAAATCTCAATAACTCCGTTATTTGTTGTCGGATCTTTACAAACTTAGTATCAATGTTTAGATAAATTAATTTGTCAACTTTTTTGTCTTTTGTAACATTTTTATAAAATTTACCGTTTTTGAGATATTTGAGTTTAAATTTTTAAATTGGCCGCCATTTTGAAAATATACATTGGAAAAAAATATTTTTTTAAATAAAAATGGGTATTATTATAGTGAAGGTTCATGCCAAATATTAACTTAATACGATGATCCGTTACGGAAATAAAAATTATTTAGTGTAAAAAACAAAATGGCGGCTAGAGGGTTAACGAAGCATTTTAGGACATATGTTTATAGGAACTTTTTTGCTTATTTTGACGTGGGTAATAACCTGGAAAAGTTGATAAAGGTTGAAGCTGGACACCCTGTTTATGTATTTATTTGTGTCCGTTAACACACAATAACTTTCAAACGGAATCTCTAATTTTGATGAAATTCAGTACGACACAACAAATCTCAAACACAATCTCCAATTTTGATGACATTTGGTACAGAGGTGTTAGGCAGCATTCAGGGTTAAGTTCGATAACTAGCATGATCGGATTATGGGAACAGTGTTTTATAGGGTTCTAAAAGGGTAAATTTCTGTTGATGGAATTTTTCACCTATAATTTAAAAAAATCAACAATTTTAACTAACACCATCTAAAAGAACTTAAAATTACAAACAATTTAGTATTTTGAATCATTGACGTAGTTGAACTGATAACTAAGAAAATTAAAGTCAAGTTTACCATTTTATTCTTATGAAACATAAAATACAGTAGAAGCTCTCTTAACCGACCCCTACGGGACCAGACTATGGTTGGATAACAAAAAGGTTGGTTAGTCTGAATTATACCAGAAATACTTGTTAAAATGACCTAAAGAAGTGAAAAAAATTTTAAATTGTTGTAATACACATAGTTCCTATCACAATCAATTAGTGAACAAAAACATATAGTTATGGCATCAAAAACTATTAAATGACAAATTTAGCAAAGACAATTAGCACAATAAACAATGCCAGCAGAGCAACTGACTGAATTCTACCTGGTACGAAACGTATGGCCGACCTGTTGAAACAGAAAGTTATTTTTAGATCATTATTGCAACATTGGCTCGCATGGCAGAAGTTTGTTAATCAGACACGCGGTTCATCTGACTTCAGTTAATAAAGCTTCCACTGTACAACCTTATATATTGCTCATTTGTTAACCCTTCCCGAGCGTTTGACGTATATATACGCCAACGACGCTAATGACTTGCGAGCGTTGGACGTACATATACGTCAAATAATTAAATCGTCATTTAGGTATTTTAAAATTGTTTTTTGGCTATCTATAGTTACATTAGGCCATAAATGAATATTATTGTTTTAATAATTTTTTTATTTCATTGTTAAATTTCTGTTTGGTGGGTTGGCATCACTGATCTCGAAAGATCTGTTCTACCGGCCGGTTGAGTCATTCTCGTGTTATTGTTTCGCGCGCTCAGACAGTATTTGTTTACGTCTTGTGAGATAAAGGTTAGTGTAACATATTCAGTGGATTAAACTGTGCTGTGATATTTAGTAAAAATGACTTTTAGGTTGACTGATCCGAATTTTGAAGAGGACATAACAGAACTACTGAATAGGAGTAAAATCTGTAAAAAATTATTTTTACGAAAACAGTGTGCATAATCAACTTCAACCATCAGATGGAAACGGAAAAACATCAAAATTTCAAAATCTATTTTTTTACCCCAACCAAAATATTTTTCGCGTAGTGAGTGCGGCCGCGCGTAGTGGGTTAACATTTTCAATAAAATTTTGTCCATATCATATTTAGATATCATATTGTCCATATCATATCGGATTAGATCATAAGTAACTAATATTTGCTCAAAACCACCCATGGCATCAAACCTATATATTTAAATCCCATGTCATTTTAATTGAAAAAACTGTATAATGTGAGGAGCAATAGAAGAGGTGTCAAACAGATCATTCTTTGTGTAGTTTAGCTCTTGCTAATCATATTTCTTATCTATCTTCTTATTCATATAAGGGTTTCGTCTGTTAAGTCCCTTTTTCTCTCGACCTACTGAACCGATTTTTAAGATTGAGGTATCATTTTAAAGCTTAGGATATACCCCCGTGACGAATGGTAATTAAAAAGGTCATATCGTTTCGGGCTTTGCCCCCCCTGGCCATTGATTTATTTCTAGAGGGCGCTTTAAAATGTTGACCACCTTTTATTAAGATCTTTAATGTGAATTGTAATTTAACAGCTGATTAAACTTACCTTCAGATGAATTTTAAAGCCAGATGCCAGATAGTAAACAAAAATAGATCTCTGTCACTTCATAACCAACATACATGTACTCTAGGTTAGTTTCTCTCATAAAACTAGAATCATAAAATGCGTAATTTGCGCACGGGCCACCTCCTGTTCTTAAAAGTAATTATATCTGTAGTTAATGTCAATAATTATTGTAAATATAATGGAATATTTTATATTCCCTTGTATGGATTAATAGTTGTATTTTATAACTTCAATATATTACTCACTCATAAAACCAAATATTTTCTTGATTAAACATTAATAGCCATTGGAAATTCGCTAAGTACCCAGATCTGCTGTGACGGGGGTATCTTTTGATTATTATTTGAATGATATGTCTTTAAAAAGGAGAGCTCCTTATTTATCTACTTTGTTGGATTATTCTGTAAAAATAAGACATTAACATTTTTTGCAACAGATTTACTGTTAGATACAATTGCTCAGTTAATCCGAACATTTGATAAGGCCCATGTAACATCAGTAATGTTGGTACAGTAAACTTCTTCTAATCTGCCATTCTACGATCTGGCATGACTTTCAGAAAAA
Organism: Neoaliturus tenellus; assembly: GCA_030545055.2. Lineage (NCBI taxonomy): Eukaryota > Metazoa > Arthropoda > Insecta > Hemiptera > Cicadellidae > Neoaliturus > Neoaliturus tenellus. The sequence goes on from CM061533.1 coordinate 85,273,941, forward strand.
ATTTTATTAATAGGTAGAAAAATAATGAGTGTTCAAGTTTGTTTGGGATTGGAAGTCGCGAGATGACAACACTGGGCCATACAAAGTACTTTGGATTGCATGGAAGAGAAATGAGTCGTATACATCTGACATCGGGTGATATCGTATTATTCTCATTTTAGCTTCATAATCATAAACGGTATTTTTCATTACTGTATGTTATGCAATGTTTTTATACTGTGTGCAGTAAACCTATGTAAAGACTAAAATACATATTTTAATGTAAATTTTTCTTGACTTCACATTTTTCTGACATTCATCCTGCAATCCGGAATATTTTGTAAACCGGCATGACCCAGACATGCCGGATTAGAGGAACTTTACTGTAACATCTAAATCAGTTTGAAGTAGCGCAATTATAATGTATTTTTCTGCTTAACATTGAGCAAACATGGTTTAAATTTCAAATTATTCAAATAAGATGTATTTAAGACTGGTTATGTGATGCCAAGGACGATTGGAAGATTGTAAACTGAATCCATTCTCTCATCCAATGTGCCTTGTCAGGTGGACGTTGTCTGTGGACTGGAGAGTGCAGTAACGTCGGCTTCGGAGCCCAACCGCTGTGAGTATCGACTGACGTTCACCACCCCTGCGGCTTGCCGACCGCAACAACAACACGAGTCCATCCCCCACGATGAACTGTGATCATTCAACTTCAGGTTGTTGGTATACAGAATGCTTGTACATGTAGGAAAACTTTTTGCACTTTTCCGGGGAAAAGTGCAATTTTATCGCACGGAATTTTACCAGCCCTTTTAGGGTATTCCATCTAAATATTGTTTTCCTTAAATGTCCTCCTTGAGTTCAAATTATCTTTATTGAGTGTGAATTTCACATTTATCGCAGTAATTTTGTACAAAGAGTGAGATTAGAGCAAATTTAAAATGTTTAATGGTGAACTTTAAGATTAATGTTGCTAATTTTACAGTTATTTGTTCCATTTCTTGTGTCTCCCGTGATAAAAAAAGAAACACCCGAGTAAATAGAAAATACAACCTTCTCAGAAATATTTTGCTGTGCAGACAGAACTTAAGTTTTTAGTTATCAGTTGGTTAAACTGATTCAATTAACAAAAAATCAGACAGGAGGCAAGAGATTGCCATTGATTTAACCCACAGATGTAAGTGAATGAAGTACTTCTGTTGGTAAGTTCTCTGGAGTCCCTCGCTCATCTCTTTGTTTATATTCTGAACTGGAGCTTCCCTGACCTCAAATACGAAAACTCAATGTGACATTTGAGCTTCACAATGTGAAAGAAATCATACCAGATTTAGAACAAGATATAATAATTTTTTATCATTTTTTAGTTGTTAATTTTACAGTATATGTCATGTATGATTTAAAACAAACGGGGGTTTTCTACATATTTACATGAAACTTTTTCACATATGAATTTGTTTACAAGGGTGTTATTTCCTGTGATTTCCCTTCATAATGCACAATTATATTTTAAAGTTTGAAGCATTTAGCCTATATAACAGCTTACAAATGACAGTAGATGTGTATTTTTTAACATGAACAAAAATGCAATAGTTTTTTCATCGTCTGATTACGCTGTTTTAAATAAATTTGTAATTAATAATGAAAAGTTTTAGTTTGTAGTTTAAATTTTAATAGTTATTTACTATAGTAACTTCAAAAAATTTTAAGTCTACCACAAAGCGTTGGAATATCTTAAGAATAAAAAGTTTATATTTACTCAAAATATCTTTAATTTTAATGCTGTCATTATACATTCCGAAACATCTCAATGCTGTGAAGACTGACTGTAATAAACTATTGTTTATACATGTTGCATATTTTTTATTCCTAATATAATGTCATCCCATTTAGTTTTTATGTTACATAGACTCCCTATAAAAGTAAAAATCCCACTATTAAGTAAATTTCTCTTGGAGATTAAGGCCAGGCGCACACAAACGACTTTTCAGTCGGCCGACTGTCGGGCAAGACTATCTGGCAGTCGGAGAGGACGACACAAAAGTCGTCCCGACTTTTCAGTCGTTGACTGTGATGCGCACACACACGACAGTTTAGTCCTCTTCCCACGATGGATTCACAAACCGCTGTCATATGTGCGCTAATAGAAAATGAAAGCATAATAGAAAATACTGGGTTCATCCTATTTATAGTGCGAGACATATTAAGGGCCAGTTTTACTTGTTATACAATGATCTACGACAATATCCCGACAAGTTTTTCAGCTACTCACGAATGAGTAGCTTCCATGAGCTCCATGTTTCCAGCTTCGATTGAGTTATTGAAATTACTACAGCCCAAAATAACCCATCAAAACAGTATGGCTGTACCTGCTGAAGAGCGACTTTTGGCCACGCTGAGGTAATATCCTAATAATTTTTTATCTTAATCTAATTTTTAATCTTCATTAATATAATTAAGATTAAAATGATAATTTTTTATCTTAATTTTTTAACACCTAAAAATTATTATATATCCTTAAGTAAATGTTGTGAATGTGTGTAAATGTGCATAACCCAAAGTAGGCCTACTTTGTGAGATAGAGGTTTCAAAACTCGCATTTATAATTATGGGTTCTCGGGGGTAGTTTTAATTTTTTTAATAGCACCCCCTAACTATTGCAAATTGCATATCTTTTAATAGAGAATAAAAAATAAAATGATTGATACACACTATATTCTCTGTGATTTAACTAAAGTTATGGTAAAAAACCGTGTAAATAAAATTGTTAACAATTTGCCAGTTGTAAACAACCTCTTCCCACAACTTCTTCTTCAATATGATGTCTGAGTACTCCTTCAGAGACTTCTTGTACAGAGGGGGCCTTGCCTCAACCTCGTCAATTAATTTGTCGATCTTTTCGTCGCGCAAACACTAGACGCACTCATTTTGACAACACCCAAACAACAGCTGTAGCAAAAGACATGCCCGACTATCGTGGCAGACAGTCGGCGGTGTGCGCGTCTCAACTTGTTTCCGTGCATTTTACCCATATGCCACGACAGTTGAGTCGTTGAGCAGTCGGCGGGAAAATCGGGCATGACCCATCTCGTCCCGACTGCTCCACGACAATCGGCCGACTGTCGTTGAGCAGTCGGCTGGTGTGCGCGGTCGTATTTACCAACATTGGTCCGATTTTTTTCTCAACGCCGACTTTTTAGTCGGCCGACTGAAAAGTCGTTCGTGTGCGCCTAGCCTAAGAAATCACTGACTATAGTGGGATTCACGAAAATAGTCCGATGAGAGTCGATGCATTGTTGCCAGATTTATTCTAGAACACATTTTTATACTGTATTACACATGGTAAACAAAACCACAAATGACAACATTGCATTGCGAGAGGGGGTGAGGGGGGTCACAGCTGTTAAAATTTCCATCGGACTATTTTCATGCATTTTACTATATTAATGTCTCTCTCAATCAGCGTTGGGAATTTCCGGGGAATTCCACGGAATCCGGGGAATGGGAGAGGTCTCCGGGTACAATTCCGGGGAATGGAGTAGTTCCGGGGAATTTCCGGGGAATGGTCCATATTTACGGTTAAATTCCGGGGATTGCGCCGGACAACAGGATTTGATTCATTAATCTTCAAAATGACATTCATATTACTCTTCCCAAGAATAGATACATTTGACACTATGATAATATGGTTAATCGTGGATGTCTAAATAGTATGGTTATATAAATTTTTATGGTTATGGTTTTAGTTAGAGGCCTGTAATAACAGACATCAACGAAGTAAAGTAATACTGTACGTTACTTTGTTGCCCCTACTGTTAACTAGACGCAGGTTAATTTGTTGCACACTGTTGACTGGGGCCATTTTACTCATCACTATTCTCGCCGTTTTCTTGGTAATGGTAATTACCCGGACTTTACCCTCGTTTCCTTGGTTACCCCTTTTAGGTATTCTGATTGGTTTAAGCTTCTCAAAATCACAGATTATTTTAAAATCATATTGATCATTTGTTGTTTGTTTTTAAAGCCAGCCACTTTATGACCAAGCTATTGAGATTAGTTTTCATAGAGACGTGTCATTTTGGTGTGTGGGTAAAATGGCAAATAACAGATCGAAAAATGTAAATAAAGGACTGGTTACCAATGAAACTGCTGGAATTGTGGGGAAATGGCACCAATCAACCAGGGGCAAATCTCACTATCTTTGTAGCACTTTATTATAGTTTATCTACGGTAGTTTCATCTCGTTGATAGCTAGACCTATACCCTTTCCCCAGTGGCGGCCGGTGGTTAGGGACGCTGGGGGGCTCTTATCATTATTTTATTTATATTTACGCCAGTGAAGATAAGTAATGTCTGCTTCAGTAAAAACGGTCTCTTATGTCAATAAATAATAGTTACTCCATCAAACTGGTACATATAATTCGATCACAAAGTTGAATTAAATTTTAATATAGCCTAAAAATCTTAATCATAATTGCTGACGAAAAGGCATCTCTGTTGTACATAATCTGTTGTACTGCAGAGTATCAGTTTTGTACAACAGAGATGACTTTTTAGGTCAATAAATTGACCTAAAACAAGCAGTTGTGTTCCGTCAATTTTATTCAGTTGATATGAATCCGTTAATGCTTAGGCCTACTTCTTTTCGTGACATTTGTTTGAATTGAGGAAACAAATCAGACTGAAATAGTTTTGCCGCGGACAGGTGTGTTCTAAGAATTGAAAGCGGTTCGCTACCCCGGATTTTAAGATGACACACACTTCCTTTGCGACAATATATTTCCGGTCTTCAAACCATGTTTACCTACGTCTGGGTTCATGTACGCTATTGTTCACACACTGGACTAATCCAGTTCAGGGGAGTTTCTTATTTTTTGTACTTCATATTTAAATTCTTTATCGTACTTGAAAGAATAAATACAATCAATTGTTTTACTAACTGTAAAGGATACATCACAATGTGGGATTATTTTGCCATTGACTATGAATACATAGTCAATGATTTTGCTTAACGAAATCCAGCAAAAAAAAAAAAAAAAATCAATAAAAATAAAACATATGCATTTCTCAAAACATTTTGTAGGCCTATAGTTTTATTTAATCTCGCAACTCTAATGTTGATCTTTCCAAGTACTTCATCAAATTCTATACACGCTTTGATGTCTTGGTCACTCGTTTTATGTATCTTAACTTTTTAGTTCAAATGTTTAATCTCTGAAATACCACCAACAGTTAAGGCACGACCCTGAATCCCTATAAGAACCCAGACGGACGACTGCATCGCGAGGGAACTGACAGTCACATTTTTGGCAGTGCTCGGTTGGTAGCAGTGGCTGGAGCAGTGGCACTCGCAGCCTAGGGCGCCGGGCAGAGCGTTGCATTAGCAGCCGTTGGGTGTGCCTGTGTGAGTGAGCTGCGCGTATGCGCGTCTCCATTTGATTTTACAAGAGCGCTAGGACGCCGAGGCCGGCGTCCGTCGCTCCGGCCCGAGCCGGCCGCGATAGAATTAGAGACACAATCGTCGTCGATTTTTTATTTATTTAGGTACGATCTGTTTCTATCTTCAATTTATGACCTATACAATTGTAATTCTGTTAAATATTCTCATAATAATATTTTTGTTAATTAATTTATTTTTATTTTTAATCAATTCTTTAGGAGGGGCGGCGTCCGGGAGTCCTTATGGGTGAGCCGCCACTGCCTTTCCCCCACGGTGATTTATAGTGTTTTATTGGTTTGTGGGCTTAAAAATTTTGAATTACATTATTGAATGATAATAATATAATTGGAAAACGTATTTTAGCGTAATAGTAGTGGCTAGCAGTGTAGTTACAGCGATTTGAAGTGCCCCTTTTACTTTATTAGGTCCCCAGTACGAGTAATGAAATGGTTAAAATACCGCAACGGAATTCCGGGGAATGCAATTTTAATTCAGGGGAATTCCGGGGAATCTGCTAGTGGATTCCGGGTAATTTGGTCTCGAGCTGTTCCCAACACTGCTCTCAATGGGAGGAGAGGACTAACCATTGCTCGGGTCTGATTACACACCCTCTCTGTCAATAATTATGAGAGAAACCTAACTTTATAGGTTATTAGCATCTAGGCTAGTAACCTATACAAATTTTAAGAATGATGGTTGAAAACTAAATAAAAATTTAACAAAAAAGACACAGGTGGCTTTTTTTGTCAACAGTTCCAGTTGGCAGTATTTCCCTCATGTGATACAGTAGAAGCCCTCAAATCCGGCCACCTCGGAACAGGACCACCGGCTTGATTTCAAAATGGCCGGATTAACGGGCGGTTTATCAAACGGGTTAAACAGAGACCTTTATTATATGTGTGTTCCAACAATGAACTATAAGGATGTATTTAACAATGAGGGGTATTATACTTGCACTATCAATACTATGTATCAACTTTTTAACCATCATGATTTGCTCCCTCCAAAACTAATGCAACTTTGATGGTATTGTAAATTAAATTAAAAATACATTGCAAATTTAAATGTGTAAAATCAACTTTTGCAGAGGTAAATACAAAAAATCACTAAAACAACATATTAAGCAGAAATATATATAGATAATTTATTTCAAATAAATTAACAATCTTCCTACCACCGTAGGTTGCTTTAAACAAAGAATACCAATACAAATGATTTTTAACTATGCAGATGATGTCTTAAAATTACTGCTGAGTGTTTCACAGCTGTCACCGCAACCAGATATAATTTCTTCTGATCCAATTTAAATTTTTGCCAAAAGGTCATCACAGAATTTGGTATCGTGCCTCTTGATCCAATCAATAACCCAAAAATTTCAAAATTTTCAATTTTGTAATTTTCTTTGTAAAAATTAATTGTTTGGCAGTATATTTGGCTCTTCTCCTTATGCACGTCTTCCGGCTGATTTTCGCCAACTTCAAAGCGAACTGTCGGATCAATTATATATCCTTTATTTTTACTTCTATCCAAGACAATTATGTCGCTTCGACGAATTGAGTCATTATCGGCCGTTGCCATTACTTCTTCGTACACTTCATACGACTTTGACCTAAATTCGTCGGCAATTATTGATCTGATTCGGTTGTGTCTGATATTTCTCAAGAGGTTACCGTGTGGACACTGTCCAAGGACATGTGGCAATGTTTCTAGGGTATAGTTCTCGGTTGTAGGACAATGCCTACACCGGTTGCCGTCCCTGGACCGTCCCGGTAATCCTCTAACTGGAGCTGTATTAGACACAATTTTAATGTAATCTTTAAATTCAGAATCAGTCAGGCCTTCAAGATCGTGCAGTTTTTTATTTATTGCCGTACATTGTTTGAATACACTTACTCCTTTTCCTTTCTGTTTAAGGGAACACCAATTTTCAAACTCTAAATTTTGAAGATGACGCCGAATATATTTTGGTTTTAAACAAGAATTTGGTTCTATATCTGTTAGTTTTAATTTTAGAAAGCAATCTTTAATTTCCTTATCATAATTTTTGTACTGTGAGATATAGGGGTTATCCTCTTTCTTCAGAAGAACACAAATGTTAATGTGTTGAATATAGGCTTCCCATGACACTCTTAAGATACCCAAACCTTTATAATCCTTTGGAGAATATACCATGGAATTTGGGATATCATTGGGAAGCTCTAAAACCTCTTTTATTGATGATCTTATTATCAAATCTATGTCATGAAGAAAGAGCTGGCTAACTTTGTTTAAGGGGGCACACTGAAATGGAAAAATTAAAGTTGGCCAGACATAATTGTTGAGGACTAATAGTTTTTGAACTGATTTTAAATATGGGGATACAACTACATTTCTAATTTTTTCAGTAAGGGTTTTAATTAAAGTTTCTTTGTCCAATATAATTTCATCATTAAAGTTTACTCCTAAGTATTTTATTTTGTCGTACTTACTAATTGATTGAATTTGATTGCCATCAAGTAAAAATTGTTCTGAAGTAAGATGCCCCTGATAAATGCTAATTACATTCGTTTTGTTGACATTTACAGTTAAACCGATATTTTGAAATAGATTATTAGTCATATCATAAAGAGCTTTTGCGGCGTCCTTGTTTTTACCTATCACAACAGTGTCATCAGCGAAGCTTAGGACCGATATGGCTGGAATTGTGTCTTTAAATTTATATCCATATGCCTCTAAAATTTTAGGCTCATTAAGTTCGTCCAGTATATGATTGATAGACAAATTAAACAAGGTAGGAGATAGAGGTGCTCCTTGGAGTACTCCTCGATTTATAATGATTGGTTTAGTTTTTCCTTTAATAGTCTCTATTTGTGTTTCATTTCCTCGTTGCAAGTTTTTTATATTTTCCGCTAGAATCATGGGAATGGGTAATGATTCCAGGACTTTGTCAAGATGGTCATGGCCAACATTGTCATATGCTTTTTCAATATCTAAAAACATAATACAGCAGTCCTTCTTTTCTTGCTTGGCATTCTGTAATACTGAGTCCAAAATGTTTGAATTTATGTATGTCCCTGGAACACTGGTAAATCCTTTCTGGCTGCTATTAAATGAAATATACTCCTTTAAGCGTTTATCTAATATTCTTTCGTAAACTCTTCTTAAAGCTGAGCATATGGAAATAGGTCTCCAATTTGAAACTTTTGTTATATCACCTTTTTTATCAAGAAGAATAGTCCTCGCTTTTAAAAATAGACTAGGAATTTTTTGATTTCTATGAATTGTTGTGAATATAAGGGATAATATTTTAGATATCCTCTTCAGTTTTAATGTTCTAATGACAACTCTGTCTGGACCAGGAGCTGAATCAATTTTCATCGACTTTATTGCATATACTACTTCTTGTTCACTTATCTCAGTAGTGTAAGATTCATTTAATTCATGTTTTGTAAAATCATTGACTGTTCTATAAACTGGAAGGATATTCTTGTTTTGAACAGAAAATTTTTGTTCGAACTTTTCTTGAAGCGTTTTTAAGGCTATGCCACAGTTTTTAGATCCTTTGTCCATTATTTTTCTAACTGCTCGTTTCCTTAAATTATAAAATTCAAACTGTATTGTTTCATACATATATTTTTCACGTCTTTTCTTTCGGTCATTTTTTGTTGATCTCTGAGGATTCGAACTAGTTTTGTATGATTTATTTTGTTTAATTTCTTTATTTCTTTTGCGAATTTCGTAGTATTTTCGAGCTGGGTGTTTAGGACCAGGCAACAGATGCACCAAGTCTGATAAGAATTTTGAAAATTTAGTAACATTACAATTAAATTCATCAAACTCCATAAATTGTGAGAAGCAATTAATCCATTTGTCTATATCTTGACTAAATTTACTGTCCTCCACATTTTCGTTTCCTAATATTTCAGTACATAACTGACTTTGAATAGAAACACTATCTTGAGGTATTTCATACTTCTTACAAATATTATCTCTTTGTATTTCATGATGGCTTTTAGATATATGGATACTTAGGGCTTTGGTGTTTTTAAAATTCCTTCCACAATATTGGCATTTGCTATTATTTGGCAAATATTCTTCTTTGGTTTCTTTAATCACACTTTCCATGTTTCGCCCACTTGTTAACACCATATTATCAGTGTTTTGGTAAGTCGAGTGTAATGAATAAATCGAATTATTCCCTTGAGATAGATGACTATTCTCTTGCATGTTTTTTGATGAATTAGATAGTTGTAACTCTGACACTTTATGTTTTTCATTTTTAATATTATTGATATTAGACTTTGGAGGATGATTTGAACTGATATTTTTCTTTCTGCAGTTAATTGATGAGAAGCTTTGATATACTGTCTGCACACAAAAATCTTCTTTGAACCTTTCTTCATTTTGAATAGGTATATTATTAATTAAACAAGAAGATATGATTTCTGCATTTCTTATTACGTGTATACCACATTCAACACTTGATTTCTGCCTATTACATGGTATTTCAATTATTTCAATGTTATTCTGTAATTTCAAAATTTGTTTAAATTTGTTGGCTAACACTTTAGCGTGTTCTCTGTTTAAAGGGGACAGTGAATCAAAGTGATAATAATCACATTTTTCCGTATCAAACAGTATAAGTGACCAGTGGCATCCCTTCAAATGATTCAAATCCTTAGAATGGCTTTCACATTTTCTATTATTCACTGTACACATAATATATTTAAAATGCATTAGATTCATACCAGTGCAAGTGTTCTCCAATAATGACTCATCATTCTCAATCTTTAGCATCTGGCTCGTTATAGGATTTAAGACTGTACAATATGTAGGCAAAACTAAATGATTACTAAACCAAGACCAGATTTCATTATCATCTAGTTCATGCCAAATGTAAGTGGATTTATTTTGTAAACTTTTCCTTGTTCCATTTTGAACCACTATTTTGTTTTGAGTTTTTGAGTGTATTAAAGAAGGCACTTTAATACACTTTAGATTGATAGTATTGAGAATCATTAAAAATAATCAGTATACCTTAATAATTGCCACATATGGTATAGATGACTGTGTCTATATATCAGAAGGGAGGAAAGCAATGGTCATCTTGACAAAAAGAACCAACGGCAATTCACTAAAACACCAATATATAAAAGGAACAAACTGACACACACATATTGACGTAATGCTCAATACTCACACAATTACAAGCACAGATATGTAATTTACATTAATTCCCAAGGGAGAAGCAAACCATTAAAACAACCCACATATTTCATCCAATGATAATAACCCCTATCCTTTTGGCACGGGATGTAGTGTTAATCTGAGAAAACTAAAGGAAGCATGATATTTTCCTTAAACTTTTATTGGAAACATATCTACGCTTAAAAAAAGCATTGATTGGTACAAAGAAAATATACTGGAGTCAGTGGAGTGTAGTTAAATTTGTTTATCAAAAAAAGTATGAGAACTAAACCTGGTAGTCCAGGCTCTGAACAGGTTGAGCATGCACTGAAAGTCTAACAAAATTTAACTTAGGATTATTGTTGGGAACATTTAGTAGACGTAAAAAACTTATGTTGCCACATTTCCAGAATGGGCACAACTCTGGGGGCGTAGAGGAAGTCGTAGAGGAAACTGTGTTGGCCTATGTCATGTTGTATATCATTTTAAAGGTCTTTGAATGTAGATTCGAATGCCACAAACCCGATCTCTAAAGGTCGAGTATAACTCGAGTTATTGCGTTTTGAAATTTCGGCAAAATGCTTTTTATGCAACGTTTGACTGCCTGCCATTTCTAACTCGATCGTTCATTTATGGTCGGCTTTGTGGCATTGCTTTCTGTTAAACATGATCTTAAAGCTTACGTTAAATATTTCACAAAAAATTTCATGGGTTGTCCCAAACATGACTGAAAATCATAATGTAATTATAATATTTCGGACAGCAATTGAAGACGGCAAATGAAGACTTAAAATAAAACATTTAACTTAATTTTCAGGATATTTATAAAGAGGAGATAGATAGAATTTAAATAGATTTGAAAATAATGTCGCCAACTCGACCTCAAATGAACGTTTGAGCCAGAAATGGCAGGCAGTCAAATTTTGCATGAAAGGATTTTACCGAAATTTCAAAACGCAATAACTCGCGTTATATTCGACCTTTAGAGATCGAGTTTGTGGCATTTTAATCTACATTCAAAGACCTTTAAAATGATATATAACATGACATAGGCCAATTCAGTTTCCCCTACGACTTCCTCTAGGGGGTGTCCCCCGTGTTGTGCCCACTCTGGAAATGTGGCAACATCGATTTTTTACATTTACTAAATGTTCCCAACAATAATCAAAAGTCAAATTTCGTTAGACTTTTATGCATGCTCAACCTGTTCAGAGCCTGGACTATGGTGAGTAATATGCATTTCCAACAGATGTGGTAGTTAAAAGAGCACATATACTGGGTGTCCATATAATTATAATTTTTAACATGTGCCACTATAGTTAAACGAGTTACGCTCTATCGATTGTACAGGTACCCTGTACATCGAAATTAGTGGTAATTTTTGTTTTGCTGAAAAAAGCAATCAGATGTATCTGTAGGCTCAGACCTAGAGATACTTGCAAAGAAAAATTTAAAGAACTTCAGATTCTCACCGTTCCTTCTCTCTTCATTTTTGAAGTTATTATGTATGTAAAGTTAAATAATCTGATACAGCCTCACGACTATAGATATAATACTAGAAATCACAATGTAAATCCTTCTATTCAGCATAATTTGAAACTTTTCGAAACAAAACCTAGTTATGTAGGAATTAAGTATTTCTCCAAACTCCCATCAGTGATTAGAGAGACTCAGGACATAAATAAATTTACAGACAAACTGAAAGGGCATCTGATTGAAGAATGTTGTTATGGGCTGCCTGATCTAGTTTAAGTCCATCTTCCCATCCTTATCTTTCTTTCATTTTGGCACTGCCAAAATATTTATTTATTTTTCTTTGCATTTGCTTTGGTTTTCTTTATAACCTGATTGGACGAAGCCACCCGGCGGAATTATTTGGACGGGTCCCATGCCAAGGAGGTCGACGGGACATACAACGGAGGTAACAGGTAACAGGATGCTGCTGCCATGTTGTACTTCATGCTGGCTTCTCTAGGCGATGAGCCAACTACACTAGTTCTAATTTGCTCAACTTCTAAAGAAGTATGGGATTGTCTGATCTCTGTATATGAGCAGTCCTTTGAACAACGATTAGATCGTTTACTAGAGGAATTCTTTAGGTGGGATCGTGATCCAAATGAGGATATAGCTACCCATATCGCAAAACTTCAAAAACATTTTGCCGAGTTAAATGATTCACTTGAAAAACAAAACGAATCTAAGCTTAGTGATAGAGTTTTAATTGCAAGAATTTTATCTACTTTGGGGCCGAGTTTCCGTGAATTCAGAAATGTATGGGAAGCTATACCATCTATGGATAGAACAATTAAAACCCTAGTTGAAAAGTTGCGTACCATTGAGCAGCGTGATAAATAGGAGTTACTTAAAACTGCTTTGTATGTTTCAAAGCCCAAGGGATCAGGAGTTAAAAGTGAAAAGCAAAGGCAGAATTCTCAAAATCATGCGCAGGTTTCTAAGGTATTTTGTTTTAAGTGTAAGCAAAAAGGGCATAAGGTTCCGGACTGTCCACTTAAAAAGAATTCCACGGTATCTACATCTGACAGTAAAAGGGATGTGCCTGAAAAACAAAGCTTTATGAGCGGGAACGGATTAACTTTTGTTAAGCAGGACGTTTGGATTGCTGATTGTGGCGCTACTCATCATGTTACGTGGTGTAAAGATTATTTTACAGAGTATTCACCATTTTCAGAACCACAACTTATGTCTGGCTTCAGTGATAATGTCTCTGATAAAAATTGTTACGCTTTAGGAACTGGGATCATTGTCGTTGAAATTAAAATTGGTAAGGAACTAATTAAAACAACTGTAGAAAATATGTTGTTTGTACCTAATTCCAGGGCTCATTTGTTATCAGTAAGTAAAGCAGCGAAAAAGAATCATGTTTTTTCAGCTGACAATCTGATATGTAAATTTATCCACAATGGTTGCGTTACATTGACTGGACGCTTGCATGGGGATTTATATTTACTGAATATGCGTGCTGTTTGTCCTGTACAACCCTCTGTACAACTTGCATGTATGAAAGATTCCTTACAGCTATGGCACGAACGGCTAGGTCATCAGAATTAACGCCATGTAAAACAAGTTCCATTTGAAGATGAATGGAATCGATGTCACAGGAGACATGGATCTGTGTAATGGATGTGCTCTAGGAAAATCTCATCGTGGTCCATTTCATTCTCGTCCGACTTGGCCTAAGGTGGTTGGTGAACTGATCAGTACAGATGTTTGCGGACCAATGGAGGTCACTTCTTTTGGAGGGAACCGCTATTTTGTATTGTTTAAAGACTATTACAGTAAGTATCGCCGTGTGTTTTTCATAAAGAATAAAAGTGAGGTGGCTCACTGTATGCGTGTCTTTCTTGCAGAAGTAAAACAAGATGGAAAAGTCATAAAGGAAATGCTATTTGATAACGGGTCTGAGTTTTTATCAAAGGAAACCACAAAGGTTATCCAGGAGAATGGCATCAGGATTCGTACAACCTCTCCCTACTGCCCTGAAGAGAATGGTTCTGTTGAGAGAGGAAATCGAATGATTGTGGAGTCCGCTCGTTCTATGCTTCAGAGTAAAGACTTGCCTAAGTTTCTTTGGGGCGAGGCTTGTAATGCCGCAGTTTACCTTCTTAATCTTACCGGACCAAGTCCTGTAGAAGGAAAATCACCACTAGAATTGTGGTCGGGCAAGAATGTTCCAGGTGTGAAACACCTTAGAGTATTTGGAACTAATTACTTTGTACATGAACCGAAGCAAAAGCGGAAGAAGTGGGATGCTAAAAGCATTGACGGAATATTTGTCGGATATTATGGTTTGAGAGATGGATATAGAGTGTACGTGCCTAGCAAACGGAACGATGTTGTAAGCCATGATGTGATCTTCAAACCTAAGACATTCCAAGGCAATTCTGTTCCCACAAGTGTTCCTGAGAATGAGCCAGCACCGATTGAAGAAGTTCATTTTTATATAACTTCAAAAACAACAGAGGTGGAGACTGTTGAAGAAGCACCTCCTATTGTTTTGGAGGGAGATGGACGTGATGTTTTGTCACAAAATGAAACCAGAAGACTTGCTGGGACGTGGAAGACGAGTGAAAAATGTACCAAGTTGGATAAGTAGTGGAAGTTTTGATCTAATGATGGTTCAACCAGATGCTCAGATGTTTCCAGGTTCTTACAAAGAAGCAATGATATTGGATGATGCGTCTGACTGGAAGGCTGCCATGGACGATGAAATGAAATCGATCCACGAAAATAAAACTTGGATTTTGGTCGATAAACCAGAAGGAGCTCGGGTCCTAGGTTGTCGATGGGTACTGAGAATCAAGCCTGCCTCTGATGGTTCTCATGAAAAATACAAAGCTCGTCTTGTAGCTAAGTGATATGCACAACGTGAGGGTATTGACTATAATGAACTTTTTAGTCCTGTGGCACGTTACGATACCATCAGATCTGTGCTTAGTATTGCCTCAGTTGAAAATCTGAAACTACGTCAATTTGACGTGAAGACTGCCTTCTTGTACGGTGATCTATCAAAGGAAGTTTACATGGAGCAACCAGAAGGTTATTCTGATGGAACTGGACGTGTGTGTAAACTATTGAAGTCATTATAATGTCTGAAACAATCTCCTCGTTGTTGGAGCTTGAAGCTTACAACATTTCTTGAATCTGAAGGTCTGAAGAGAAGTCAGTCAGATCCCTGTCTCTTTTACAAAAATGAACAAGAAAAGAAGCTACTTGTACTAATTTATGTAGATGATGGGTTGGTAGCTGGAACCGACAACAGCATTATTGATGACTTCTTGAAAAGTTTAAACAAAGTGTTTAAAATCAAAACGGGTGAACTTAATAGTTACTTGGGACTACAGATCAAGAAAGGTTCAAGTGGAATAGGGATTGGTCAATCAGCCCACACTAAACGTATATTAAAAGTCTTTGGTATGAGTGAATCAAATTCCATTTCTACGCCATGTGAAAAATCTGTAAATGGTTCAAGAAGGCTGTCAATGGAAAAGTGCCATATCGTAACGCTGTTGGGAGCTTGATGCACTTGAGTTGTGTATCTAGACCTGATATTTCCTTTGCGGTGGGAATGGCTGCGAGGAATATGGAACATCCTACTGAAGCTGACTGGTTGAGTGTGAAAAGGATATTCAGATATCTGCGAGGAACCATAAATGTTGGTATTTTGTACAAGTCTTCACCATGCAGTAATCTAGAGTTTTTACTGATTCTGATTTCGCTGGAAAAGAGAGTACTCGAAAATCAACATCTGGGTTTATCAGCTGTTACGCTGGAGGTCCAGTGAGCTGGCGAAGTGAGAAACTGTCGCACTGTCTACGACAGAAGCTGAGTTTGTGGCTGCTTGTGAAGGGGCCAAGGAAGCAATTTTCCTGAAACGTTTATTTGAAGAAATAAGTTGTCACTCACAATTGAAACCTGTTCTAAAAATTGATAATGGCAGTGCAGTGAAACTCATCAAGAACCCTGAATTTCATTGTAGAACGAAGCATAATGAAGTTAAGTATTACTTCGTCAGAGAAAAATACTTCGAAGGACTTGTTGATGTTGATCATCTATCTACAACATATCAACTTGCCGACATCCTCACTAAACCTCTCAATCGAGTAAGGTTTTCACATCTTAAGGTCAACATTGGACTTTGTGACATTCAGTTTCAAAATTAATTGTGGAGGGAGTATTGAAGCATGAGCTGACAATTTCTCCTAAAGACTTAACATAATTAAATGCCACATGTTTTATGTTATTGTTACCTTTGTTTACTTAGATGTTTTTCTATCTAGTTGTCAACATTATTGTAAAAAGTTTGTTCTTGTACACAGAAAAAATTAATTATTTTCTTCTTTAAATAAATTTAATGCCTGACATAAATAAGTCTTAATAATATTTTGTTTCATATTATTATTTTTATAATATTTTAAGGGATTAACAACAAATTTGTAAATTATTACACGAAATTTTGTAAATAAAACTAAATTGTTAGTGACTATAATGTGGTTCACACTAGTAAGGTTGTGTATAGCAACTATTAAATGTAGTATTAGATCACACTAAAAAGTTCAGAGAACTGTTGTTTTGATTAGCTTGAATTTTTACAGTTTATGATAATTTTGTAAAAAATGCCATGGAAGGTGTTACGCATTACCAATTTTACTTATTACTTAATACTTTTTAGAATTTTTATTTATTATCTTGGATAGTGGTATCAGGACATCATCCGGGTGTTGGCCACGATACCAATACCAAGCCGGTGTACCGTAGTTACTTCCTACGTTTCTACAATTATTGCTAAAAATTGTGTAGTTCAGGTGTTTGATATTTAGTATTTTTATCTATATCCATAAAAGAGGAAGTATGTATGTATATAAATATATATGTATGTTGCCTATAGACTCCAAAACCGCTCAACAGATTAAATGAAACTTTCAGGCATTATTAAGCATTATTCAAGGATGGTTTGTGTGAAGTTTGGTGCAAATCTGACCAAAGGGCTCTGACCCAGAGGGCGTACAATGGTGCAGTGTCAGGTTTTAGAAATTTAGTGTTTACAAAATTAACTGCTTTAATTAAACAAATTGAAAGTTTCATTCAAGCAAATGCTTATAATCATAGAAGTAACCAGCTGTGAGGAATAATGTTGATGTTTGGGTTTTCTTTAGGGCTCCGCCCCACAGAAGCTCACAATTACTCTAATAGCCTAAACGTGTTGAAATTTGACATTGACAATTCTCTTTGTTTATAGGTACTCTCACTAAGAAACGGTTTTAAACGTTTTTTTTTTTACAAATATAGTTTTTAGCGAATTTCCCATAGGGAATAAGCTATTACCGTAGGTCTCATGGTAAGACCTAAGAACGGGACCATGTTACTTTTTCGTTTTAAGGTGCCCAGAGACCAAAAATAATAGTCATTAAAATTTTTATATATATGTATATATATATGTATATATATATGTATATATATATGTATATATATGTATATATATATGTATATATATGTATGTGTCCCTAGACACGATAACTCTCGTAAAAATGGTCCGATCGACACCAAATTTGGTAGAGATGTGTAATCCTACGTTTATTCGGATGAGTTCGAAAACCAGACATATCGACCTACTGGAAGGGGTAGTTTTGGGGGGTTTTGTACCCCAAAAATGGGTTTTTTGCATTTTTCATATGTAAATTTAAAAAATTTTAAACTTTTATCTTGACCATTGGATTTAGCTCAAAAAAACACACAATTTAGTATTTTGAAGCTTTGTTCTATCTCTATTGGTTACCGAGATATTACAAAGTCTAAAGACAGTACATTGTCTTTTGGGGCTGCAATGTTAATCTTATGGAGGATAATGATGTGTTAATATTTCACTTATTAACCAATATTTTTGGATGAAACTTGGTATTTAGCTTCATTTTGTTGAGATTCATCCATTTAAGGTAAAAAATCTCGGTTTTTTTTACTTATCATGGCAGCAAACCTGCATACTCTTTTCCCATGTTAATCTTATGGAGAATAGGCAAACTCTTTTATTTATGGACAGATATTGATGAAACTTACTATATGGCTTTATATGGTCGAAATAAATTTTTTCTATGCTAAAAACCTTCTTTTAGTGTCCCCCATGGCAGCATACCTGCATACTCTTTCCCTATAATTATCTTAAGGAGAATAGACATTAATTTATTTCCCTATTTATGAGCACGTGATGAAATTTTGTTTACATGTTTAGCTGGTCAAAATTAATATTACTAATTTGGAAATTCGCTGAGTACGCAGGTCTGCTGCGACGGGGGGTATTTAAGCACTTTAGGGCTTTACTCCACTCCTGGACTTTCAAATTAATTTAGGGCCCCCAGGGTTGACATTTGACATCTGGACGTGCCTTTTTGCTCATAGGTGCTCTTACATTTTTCAATTACGATCAATAAGGCACAAGGGTAATCTTTGACTATTGTGGGTTTAAATTTGGAAAATGGCCTTACAATAAAATAAAACTAATATACTTACTTTCTATTCCATTGACTTTCTTTGTTATATTAAAAAAAACTATTACAATAACTTAGCTCTATTTCTGTCAACAACTTAATTTGAGCGCAGCGACGTGCGCCAGGTAACTGCTAGTAAATATATATAAATATATATGTATGTTACCTATAGACTCCGAAACTACTCGACAGATTTTAATGAAACTTTAAGGCATTATTAAGCATTATTCAAGGATGGTTTGTGTGAAGTTTGGTGCAAATCTGTCCAAAGGGCTCTGACCCAGAGGGCGTACAATGGTGCAGTGTCAGGTTTTAGAAATTTAGTGTTTACAAAATTAGAGTTAGTTACGCACACTGCTGTAACTAAAAAAAAAATTAAAGTTTCAACCAAGCAAATGCTTATGATCATAGAAGTAACTAGCTGTGAAGTATAATGTTTATGTTGTCTTTAGGGCTCTGACCCACAGAAGCTCACAATTAAATTACTGTAATAGCCTACAAGTGTTGAAATTTGACATGGACGATTCTCTTTCAAGAGAATTCACGATTCTCATAGGTACTCTCACTAAGAAACAGTTTTGCAAATATAGTTTTTGAAGCTCTTTAGGACCCCTCCCCACAGGACTTTGAAATTACTTTAGGGCCACCAGGGTTGCCATTTGATAAACGATTCCCTTACTCATAGGTGCTCACTAGGAAACGGTTTTGGAGATATAGTTTTTTAAACTCTTTAGGACACGCCCCACTGGACTTTGAAATTACTTTAGGGCCACTTTGGTTGAAATTTGATGGACGATTCTCTTTGCTCAAAGATACTCACAAGGAAACGGGTTTGCAAATATAGTTTTTTAAGTACTTTAGGGCTCCGCCCCACTAGACTTCAAAATTACTTTAGGACCACCGGGGTTGAAATTGATGGATGATTCTTTTTGTTCATATGTGCTTACTAAGAAACTGGTTTGCAAATATATAGTGTTTGAAGCTCTTTAGGGCTCCGCCCCACTGGACTTAAATATTATTTTAGGGCCACCAGGGTTGATTTGACATGGACGTGCCTCTTTTCTAATAGGTACTCACCATGGAACGGTTTTGCAAATATAGTTTTTTAAGCACTTTAGGGCTTTACTCCACTGGACTTCCAAATTAATTTAAGGCCCCCAGGGTTGACATTTGACATCTGGACGTGTCTTTTTGCTCATAGGTGCTCTTACATTTTTCAATTACGATCAATAAGGCACAAGGGTAATCTTTGACTATTGCGGGTTTAAATTTGGAAAATGCATTTTTACATTTATACACCAAATCGAAAGACAAAAACATTTAGACCATGGGCCGACAATATGAAACCCTCCCCCCCTCGTGGGAATTTATGACTTATACTTTTTTTTGTTGGTATTGCCTACTAGATTAAGAATTCGGTTGTTTGCCTTTTTTAAATTACAGCATATTCCAGAAAACCAAGAAAAGACGGCCTATGAGGAGTCAGACAAAATTTTTAATCAGCAGCATAGGTCGAGTTTGGTATCAAATTAAAGGTCTCACATAGCAGAGTACAATGCCGCAAACTAGACTTCAAAAGGATGATCGAAACGGAAATGGCAGGCAAACAAAGTTTCCATTAAAATATATGGGTAAAACTTTAAAATGCAATAACTTTCTTTATACCCAACCTTTTAACGTCGGGTTTGCGGCACTGTACTCTACTAATTGAGACCTTTAATTTGATACCAAACATGACCTATGCTGCTATTTAAGAATTTTGTCTGACTCCTCATGGGCCATCCCCCTTAGGGGTAAAAAAGTGTTAATGCCTTAAAAGAGTGGACATTTATGGCCATTATTGATATACCAAGTCTTGTAACTTTATCTATATTGGTAAAAAATATATTTCACCGTTCCGGGACTTTTCAACCACACTGTATATAAAACTAGTTATTTCACTTTTTCACCATAAATCTAAAAAAAATTCATAATTTTTTGGAAATATTTAAGTAGAGAGCTTTATAACGACCCATTAATTAATAAAATTGGCCAAGAAAACTGTTAGTATTTTCGGTCAAAAGATTTTTGAAACTGAATCATTTTAATGATGATAGTAGATTTTATATTTTTCATGGTTTTTTCGTATTTTTCGGGATATGCTGTAATTTTTAAGTGGCAAACACCTAAAACCATAAAGTACATGTCAATACAAACACAAAAATGTATATGTCGAAAATTCCCACGGGGGGGGGGGGGGGGGAGCATATGTTCACATCAGCCTTTGCTCTAATTGTTTATCCTTTGGCCTTACAATAAAATAAAACTAATATACTTACTTTCTATTCCATTGACTTTCTTTGTTATATTAAAAAAAACTATTACAATAACTTAGCTCTATTTCTGTAAACAACTTAATTTGAGCGCAGCAACATGCGCCGGGTAACTGCTAGTATATTTATATAAATATATATGTATGTTACCTATAGACTCCGAAACTGCTCGACAGATTTTAATGAAACTTTAAGGCATTATTAAGCATGGTTTGTGTGAAGTTTAGTGCAAATCTGTCCAAAGGGCTCTGACCCAGAGGGCATACAATGGTGCCATGTCAGGTTTTAGAAATATAGTGTTTACAAAATTAACTACTATAATTAAAAAATTTGAAAGTTTCATTTGAAAGCCACCAGGGTTGAAATTTGATGGACGATTCTCTTTGATCATAGGTACTCACTGAGAAACGGTTTTGCAAATATAGTTTTTAACCCATTTATGCCCAAATTGTTTCTTGTGAATTGGGTGCAGTGGCTTAGTGCTGCGCTCTTGTAGCGAACTCGCATACCAACAGCCTACAGTCTTTCCCGCTAGGGGCGCCCACCATTCAAAACCCAAATTCTCATGTCTAGGCTGCCGGTCATGATAGCTCAGATGGCTAAGGCGTAGGTAGGCATCCTTGGCCATGATGTCTGCGTCGGCGCGGGTTCTAATCCGCTCACGACCAAACCCTGACCTGGTGGTGCAACTCTTAAAGGGTTAGCCTATCTGTGGCAAAGTTGGTGGGAGGGCCCACATTAAATAAACGGTGGCAGGCTTGGTGGAAGTTGACGGGATTGGTTGATTCTTTGAAAGTTGCACCTTGGTCAACACTGATTTTGCTACTTTTTACTTCTGTTTACTGTGTGTGTGCCACTACGGGCTTGAAATATGTAAGATAATTATATTTTCACTCCAAAATTCCAATTATAATCATGAAAAACCTAAAATTCCATGGACTTTCATAAATTAAAATACAGCGTAGACAAATGTCGACAGTGGGCACAAATGGGTTAAGCACTTTAGGGCTCCATCCCACTGGACTTCAAAATTACTTTAGGGCCTCCGGGGTTTACATTTGACATGGACGTGCCTTTTTCCTCATAGGGGCTCTTGCATTTGCAACTACTATGATCCATAAGGCACAGGGGCAATCTTTGACTATTGCGGGGTTAAATTTGGAAAATGCATGTTTTTCGCATGGCCAGTCATACATGGCGTGCTTACGAGTTGGTACGCCTGAAACTTTTAACATTTATACACCAAATCAAAAGACAAAAAAATTGTTTATCCTTTAGCCTTACAATAAAATTAATATACTTACTTTCTATTCCATTGACTTTTTTTGTTATATTAAAAAAAACTATTAAAATAGCTTTATTTCTGTAAACAACTTAGTTTGAGCGCAGCAACGCGCGGAGGGTAACTGCTAGTATATCTATAAAAGAGTATGTTGGTATATACGTTAATATATACCACTTATACATATCATTTTTCCTTCCCCGAACGGTGGAGATGAGCATTGCTATTTAGCTGGAGCCTATTTGCTATCTAGGTGGATGATAAGTACGTCAATAATATAAGTTTATTAATATTTATATTTGTTGTAGTATAAAATTTCAATCAGAATCTGAAAGAAGTGAGTTTTAGAGTAAATGGAGGACATAAGTCTACACTGAGCTGTTGTCATATTGTAATATAGAGAACTAATATACGACTTTGCCTTTAAATCGATTGATGATTTTGTTGTAAGCACTTGGAACTAATCTAAAACTGTTATATATCATTGAAACTGAGGAACTCTTTTTTGGACCTCCGTAACTTAGAGAATGGCGAGATCTCTCGACTTTTTACAATCCCACAACAGCCTTTATACTACCAAGCCTAATATTCATACAAAATTAAAGAGCAAGATTGAAAATGTTACATTGGTTAAACAAAAGAAAAATGTTATATTCAATAGAAGAATCAGCCCAAAGTTTCAACAAACAGCAACCAGGAACATTAAATGAAACGAAATATAAAATAAGAGAGTATTTATATAGAAGCTAGATTGTATATAATATTACAAATAAAATATCAGTAATAAATCGAAATTTATAATAATACAACAGAAAGTAAATGAAGATGGGAAATCTATTAGGGCATTTTGAACATTAGTTTCCAGAGTTTTCTCACTGGAAGCTTGGGACAGGTGTTTCAATAGAGAATCACAAGTATCCAGATTGTCACACTGAAATAAACTGAGACTATAAAGTACATATAAAAAGTAATCTAAAAAAGAAATTAAACTAATTACAATGCTATATAAAAAGTAAACCAAATTTACACTTTACATCAAACGTAATTCTTCTATGTGGCCTTACCAAAAAAGAAGTTTGAAGTTAAAATCCCAGCAATATCAACTGTCTCCTGAAGCAGCCCACAAGAAATAAAAAAATTTCAAAACCCATTGCTCAGTGTAATGGGATTAATTATAAACATTTTTATATTATTTCCCGACATATGACTGTACAAATTTTGAAGCTTTAAAGCAGATTTAAAAAAATTTTCACAGTGCAAATTTTTGAAAATGTGGGATTTAAATGACACCTCCTACTTTGGCATTCAACACTTATGATTACCAGGACTAAGTTGACCAAAAACAATAAATAACTGATTAATTATGTTTTACAACTGAAAATTTGGGAAAAGTTAAGAAAAGATTAAACTTCAAAATTTTAAGGATAAGGCCAGCCAATCATCTCCAATGATCTTAACTATGACACCCGTCCGTTATCAGTTCCTCCACACAGTGGCAGGTAAACACTCATGCTGCCAGCAACCAAGGCGCTATTGGTGTAAGTAGATAATACCTTTACTTACAAATATAATTTTCCGTTCAAATGATTACATGCATACATGCTTCGTAATAATAAACAATAATAAGCCTGAATCAAGTGAATTACCACTTACTCACAACAGACTATTATATTTGATATTTACATGATTATTTCTTATACACAATAAGAAAATAGATTACTGAAGTTTCTGAGATCTAACAATATGAAAGACTTGAAAACACTGACTTGAGATATCAATATTGATACAGTTTAACGACAAAAACGAAAGGTTCTTATTGGTTAATTATATGGGCAAAACTGAGTTAAGATCTAACTATTACATCTCAATTCAGGTAAAACACTCCATGAAATAGACTATCACAGTTTTAGACCAAACTGAAAGTCCAGCAAAATTATTAAAATCGATAACAAAACCAATGCATTGTAAATTAGCTTAAACAAAAAAATTATTGTGATAATAAAAGTATTCTGCCAAAACTGGAATACGATATCGTCATAACAAATGTGTAAAATGGATCTGAATACAAAATAGCTGAAACCGGAAGCTACATCACTTAGAGCTGCGCTACCAATAGACTGACGACATGGATTTATAATAAAATGTTAAAATTTAAAACTAGAAAGTCCATTAATAAAATATTTTAACTTATGTCTAAAGTTGATTTTCTAAATTATAATAACTAAACATAAAATTACATAAAAAATATACAGAAATATAGACACTTGCATTCTTCCTACCAATTAGTGTAGGAATTTGGTACTTAACTACCGTATAAATTAACACTTTGTGCTAAAGTTATTGTGCATCCACTTTATGTTAGCTTTTGTGCAGTCCCTAAATTGAAAAATAGATGATAAAATATTGAAAATAAATTTTAACATCAATATTGTTGACCAATCCTTCAAAAACAGTCCAAGTTCGTTTACCAATGATCAATGCCATTTTAGTATTTCATCAATTAATACAAAATCTTATAAAATGTTGTTAGTTCTCAATACTATCAATTGCTTTCACATTAAGTAGCAGTGTTTTTATAGTGGCCAGATCAGGCTTCAATGATGTGATCTGATTTTTTTTTTTTAATTAAATCAAGATCTTATGATCACATTATTGGATTTTGTTAGGCTATATGGGGGATTTATGGGGAAAAGAAAATTAAAACAATAATCAATAAAAAAAAAACAATTCTAAAGTTAACATTGAAGCACAAAAGTAACTGTTTCTAAAAATGTTTTGTAAGAATTTGTGATTGAAATTAATTATTGTTAGAAATTATAAATTCAAATGTCAATGACAATTATTCAGGTATTATGTCATTTAACATGGACCACTTGTATTTTTATAACAATTAAAAGAAGTAGAAATTGACATTTTTGCTGCAACAAATGCTAGATAACTGGCGGTGCTTGCAGAAGCCAGAAGCCATAATATCATGTAGGCAACTTGTCTAACAAATGAAACATTAGCATTGGTAATAATTTAGGTAAATATAACACATTATACTAAAAATATAGGTGGTCAATTAACATTGTAATGCCTATTTTGTAAATCCTGTCATAATTAATATAGCACCTTCCTAAAATAGGAATATAACCTTGGGAGAAATTTGTTGTCAAACACCTGTCCCAAAACAAATTGTGCGTGGCAGTGAAAAAAATCATCACTGAAATTGAGGTGCTGATTTATATAACACTACACCTGGATCGTTCATTCGAGGTAGGCCAAATTCAGTGACAAAAACTCAATGAAAAATTTTTTATATAAAAGTGTGATTTGACAGTGACACATTTTTTCACAGTTGCTTAAATTACGAGTAAGTAGAACAATACATATTAAAAGCGAAAAATCATTCCTTATTTACTTATATGTTATCAGTGATTGTACGATTATTTTGATACCGTACATGGGTATCTTCGTTTGGACACTTACATCTAATTATTAAAAGGGCTTTAAACTAC
This sequence comes from Neoaliturus tenellus, assembly GCA_030545055.2. Taxonomy (NCBI): domain Eukaryota; kingdom Metazoa; phylum Arthropoda; class Insecta; order Hemiptera; family Cicadellidae; genus Neoaliturus; species Neoaliturus tenellus. The sequence goes on from CM061533.1 coordinate 85,299,623, forward strand.
CCAAAAGGTTACATATTATTAAAAATTAAAGATTCCAATCCCATAAACAAGCATCTTCCACAGTAAGTTGAACTATTGTTCTGTATTCAAATATAATTCTAATTTTAACTTGCCCAAAAAAATATTCAAAAAGCGGCCATAGGTCAGATAGTGCTACGAATAATAAAAGATCTCTCTTAACTCAAATTATTTTTTGTAGTATCAAATTATTTTTTGTAGTATCAAAATTGCGTTAAGGATAAAATATTTACAGCCAATCAAACAAGAAAATAGAGAAAACTAACATAAAAAATAGAGGGATACAACTCAGGCTATCTGAATATCGAATGACGATCCAAGTGTAACGATATAAATCTGAGGACTGGAGTCAAACGATACAGAAGTGTGGCGGACTCGGACCCGCCCTCACTCGCGGTGAGTCTCTGTTCTGTACATCACACTGCGGAATGTGCACACTCTAGAACAAGTGACAGTGTTTTCTTCTTCTCGCTCCTAACCGCGACTTCTTGCCCTTTGTCTTTCCTCTGTGTTCCTTCTGTAATCACAAACAGATCGTTTAAACAGCAGCTCTTGATTTTTTATCCGAAAAGTAATACTTGTGTTAGAATGACTGTTACGTTGGCGTGAAAAGGAATGGCCAAAGGAGATAGTAGGATATAGGATGAGGACTTGAGAGTCCAGACAGTACACACTGATCTATCCAGATTAATATGGTGAATGGACCTCCTAGATAACAGAAAATCTAGATGAAGCAAAGTCTGCCATGAGTCTAAATTTCAGCAGATTTTGGGCAATCAGTTATGCCTATATTCACTGAGATAAACACCACTTTTTGATTTGCGTTTCTTTCTCCAATCCGACATACAATACTTGTGGAAATAAGTTTGCAGGTTAGTTTGTAATGGGGCTACAAACTCAACTGAAATTCTTTCCCACTCTCCAATATGTTTTATTGCTTGAGATTTATCCTCAGTTGAAACACAAAACATTTTTAAGCTTTCACTTATCATTTGTAGATGCACGCAAAACAAACGCAGGAAAGACTGACAGTTGGGAGGCAGAAGTTCACATCCTGACCTCATACTCCCTTTTCCTCATCAATCTCATTGACAGATATAATTACGATGCCTGACAAAGCAAAATTAGTAACATTTGTGTACCACGGGCATTTAAAATAACACAACAAGGTGCTCAAGTGCACCTTGTAATTTTAAACAGTTAAATAAATCCAGATCATCAGTCAGGATAATCTAGAGTCCAAATCTGGTGAAACCACATAAACGAGTGTTCTGGACTAACATAAAAACTATAATGAAGTCCTGGAGAAGGTGCCTCATTGCAAGGACAAAGCATGTTCTAGAACCAGATTATGGATCACTTACTTGTAACTCTACACGTCTCACAACTGACCAGGGGCGTAACAGAGGGGCCCGCAGAGCCCGCGGTGCGGGGGGGCCCGCAGCTAAGGGGGCCCGTGAATTGGGAAATATGTTATGTTTGATATTTTTTTTACTCATGTCATAGCAATTTTAAAATTGATATGGTGCTATTATATTTTCAAAATGCCTGGAATATAACTTTTATAAAATATCAAAATATCTTTACAGTTAGGTTTTCGGCAGTCTGTTGGTCTGCCGCCAGCCGCTAGCCCTTGTCGGCTCAACCTGCCCGCCGCGCCGTGCAATTCGTCGCACTTTGTTGCGGCAATTTAACTTTCAAATCCCTTTCAAAATTAAAGTTAATGAACAACTATCTATGAAGCACAATGTACCAAGACAATCTTGGTTGCTTAAGTAAACTAAATAATAGAGAACGAGACACTTATACGTTTCAGAGGTATGGTAATCAAATAATTTGCTTCCCAAAACTCCGTAAGTGCCAAGAAGTTCCAATGAAGACAAAACAAATACTTTTGAGGAATTGCGATAAAAACATTTTTCACTAAAATGAACAAAACTATATAAATTTGTTTTAAATTAATTTTAAGCTTGGGAATTTTTAATTTTTATAGGAAAAACACAAATGCCGATAACAATGATGTCATTAATTACTTTAAAAGTTGGATTTGTTTTTTCCTTCTTAAAACACGTGTTATTCGTTGTGCTTGGAGTTAAGATTCCTTGGTGTTAACTAAACAATAGGCTTACTATACTAAAATATGAGGAATGTCTGTGGTGATGTATTTTCAATCGATCTCTAAATGTAGCAGGTAGGTTTTGTAAACTTTCCATTTGAGAGTTTTTTTGTCCAAGCGCAATTATAAGCTTAGAAACAGCCTAAACCCCAGAAAAAATCTATTTTTAACTAAGTTTAATTAATAATTGTAATTTTTTATAACATTGGTCACATGGGTTACCATCAAGTCAAAGACATATGAAAGTTAAATAAAAATTAAATAATGGTTTAAGCATGGTTTTTGGAACAGCTGTCACCTGTGAAAGGTATAGTTGACGTAAACCCGAAAGCCTAATTACCAACACAGTATCTAGAATTATAGGCTAAGCAAGTCTCGGTTGACCCCTTACTGTATGATAAATAAAACACAAAAGATACATTGAGTTTTGTTACTTTCATTTTAGATAACATGTCGAAGAGGGGTAAAATTGTATAGAACAAACAATTAGATAGGCTTAATTTCTTTTAAATGATAGACTGTATGCCTAGTTGCAATCTAAATAAAAGTAGGCTATACAAATAAACAATATAGAAGATTACTTGCAGCTGCAATGTTACAATTACTATACATGCATTAATACTTTAACTTTTTCTAAATAAATCTTTTTTGTAAAAGATAAGTAATCAAAATAACTCTACTACCACCTTAACCATTGGTTGACACTGATTTACTGGTGGGAAAGAGTGATAAGTGATAACCAGTGACTGGACCTATCGGAGGGGGCCCGAAAATAAGTTTGCAGGGGGGCCCGTAAAAATCAGTTACGCCACTGCTACTGACTGTATGATATATTTTTTAAATAACAAGAATAATTTTCAAAGTAGTACTGGGTTGGAAAATCCACCACAAAAATTCATATTTCCCAAGGAAATGACCGATTATTTTTTTAGGAAATGTCCTTCAAGTATATTCAAGACTACTTAACAGTGGCCTTGAATATATACCCCTGCTAGCGAGTGATTAATTTGATTTTTATTACCATCTCAATCTACATCATGTTGTATAAACCACAATATTAATAAAAATGAAATTAAAAGGGTACTCATGTTTTATTTTAACATTGATCTTAATAGATACAGTAGCCCTTACAAGTGAATTTAAATCAACACAATATTAATCTACATCATGTTATTTTAAAAGGATAAGTTTAAACTATTTACAGGCAACATGTTTTGAGCAAGTTAAAAATCCACATTCACAAACAATAGTAATTCATTACAATATTTTTATGTGATTAATATTTTTGAATAGTCTTCTCTATTATTGAGCCACATTCTTTTTATCATTTTTTAGGTTAATAGCCGATCAGTGAAATAAACTTTTCTGGCTGTTACTCACTAAAATAAAGCGTTAAGTTAGCAGGTCAGCTTTTACACTTACATCTTTCCTAATTTCCCGTACTAACGTGTAGAATGCATCGTCGACCCCTTGCCGCGTCTTGGCTGATGTCTCCACAAACGGAATTCCATAGTTGCGCGCGACATCTTGCGCCGTCGAGATTTCAACAGCTCGCGTTGGTAGGTCGCACTTGTTGCCCACTACTGCGATACAATCAGACAACACACAGGTAAGACATGGACACTTTTATTTGCATGAAACATTCCTAACTAGTGAGAACATACAGAATAGATGCATTGTCAGTAGTACATTTTTTATAAACAAAACAAAAAATTTGAAATAAAAAACTCCTACATGATAGGGCTATTGTAAAATCAGCTGGTGTTGTTCTGTGTCTTGTTTAAGGCTCTATACGGTGTGGACCACTCTCTCTTACAACTAAAATGAAATAATTAGGGAATTGGGGGGAGTTATTTTAATGGATCAAATCTTACCTTTCTGAAAGAAAGCAACAAACAGTAATCTTAGGTAAAAGTAAAAATTCTTTATTTATCGTATTCATGGAGAACAGAGGTAATGTCAAGTGTATTTTTTTTTTCAATTTGGTGGGGCCAGGTAGTAATACCTTTTTCTAACTCGGCCTGAAAGGCCTATTGTAGCACCCCTTATGTTTATCAATATGTCAGATGAAGGCTCTTCGTGAAGCCTAACAGCCGGTTTATCTCCATCTCCCTTATTTCCTCTGGCTTTAATACAACCTTTCCTAGGAATTTCAACCTTCTCTGAGAGATGGCCGGACAGTACAGCCATAGGTGTTCGGCGGATTCTACCTCCATTGTACAGAATCTGCATCGATCGGATTGACTAAGTCCGATTGTCTTGAGATGTTTTTTCAGTGGCCCATGACCAGTTAGCATCCCTATTAGAAGACTGATTTCCCTTTTGTTTAGGCTAAGCAGCTCCTTCCACTTCATGTTAAAAGGGTCAATCAGTATTTTTGATTGTCTCCCTCCTGGGAAGTTGTTCCAGGCTTCCTGTTTTTGACCTTTCTCCCAGGATAGGATTTTGTTTTGTCCTATGCACAGGGGGACACCACAGAAGGGCTTCGGTCCTATTAGCTGTTCGTCTGAGCCCTTTCTTGCCAGAGCATCGGCCCTTTCATTGCCTTCATGCCCGGAGTGTCCCGGTATCCAGCCTAGCTGTACCTGATTGTGCTCCGCCAGCGCTTTTAGAGCGCTCTTGCAGCCTTGCACTGTCCGTGAGTCTATCACGAACGAGTCTAGTGCTTTTAAAGCAGCTTGACTATCTGAGAGGATAAGTATTTTGCCTCTCCTTAGCCCTCTTGCCAGAATGTTCCAAGCACAGCATTCAATCGCTAGGACCTCTGATTGAAATACCGTTGCCGTGCAGCCTAGGGCCTGTGAGATGCTGGTTCTATTGCCATACACTCCTAGCCCTGATTTGTTGTCCTTCCGGCTGCCATCTGTATAAAATACAAGGCGTGCTCCGTCCATGTTGAGGTTGTCCTTTTGCCAGTCCGCTCTCTCACCCACAGTGACCTGGTAAGGTTTCTCAAAGTCATATTTCTTGACCATCAGATCTGGGATTCGCAGTTTCATGTCCAGGTTGGGAAATTCCTTTAATATAGACATGTGGCCCGTATCCCTTTGGGGCTTAATTTCGTTTCTGCTGCCCATTTTGAGGGCTGAGATAGCTGCCCTTCTCTTAATCTCTGCTCCGAGTGGAAGCATATCTAGAACTGCTTCTAGCACTACAGTTGGACAGGATTTTGTCGCTCCACATACTCCTGTGCAGGCCAGTCTTTGCAGCTGTTGCAGTCTTTTTGTTACAACTGTCTGTTCAACTTTAGGCCACCACACGAAGGATGCGTATGTTACTGTTGGTTTGACTACGGCCTCGTAAGTCCAATATATTAGCCGTGGGCTTAGGCCCCAGTTTTTTCCAAAGGTCCTTCTGCAGGCACCCATAGCTCCTGTACCCTTGGCAAGTGCGTAATCTAAGTGTTTGGACCAGGTTAACTTTCGGTCTAGGATTACTCCTAGGTATTTGGTTTCCTTTACGTCCTTGACACTCATTCCTCTTATCGTTGGGGGGGGGAGATACTAGTTCTTCTCTTCCTTGTGAACGTGACCAGCTCGGTTTTTTCCGGGTTTATGGTCAGTCCTTCCCCGCTGCACCATTCATCGATGAAGTTCACCGCAGTTTGGGTTAGGTCCTCTATAGGTCCTTTGTGCTTCCCTCTAACGGTGAGGACTAGATCATCGGCAAAGGCTTGCAGATCTATGTCCTTCTGTTCTGCCTTTTTCAGCAGATCGTCGACCACCAGTGCCCACAGAAGGGGGGAGAGCACTCCTCCTTGGGGGCAGCCCCTCCTAGCCCTAACTGTCACTGTGTGGTCACCTTCTGAGGCTGTGATTTCCCTGGAGTGTAGGAGAGCCATTATCCAGGAGGCAGTGCCCTTTGGAAATCCTTTGTCCATTATGGCTTCCTCAATGGATCGGTACCCTACATTATCAAAAGCACCCTGAATGTCCATAAAGACCCCTGCAAGGATCTCTCTGTTTGCCAGTGTGTCTTCTATTTTTCCCACTAGGCTACTTAGCGCCGTTGTAGTTGATTTTCCCATCATGAATGCATGTTGGTTCACACTTAGAGGAGACCTTGAAAGGATCTCATCCCTGATGTGTCGATTTATTACCTTTTCCATCGCCTTTAGCATGAAGGATGAAAGGCAGATAGGCCGGTAGGATTTGGGCTGGGCAAGTGTATTTGTTACAATAGTGTGGTTTGTTTGTGTATGTTAATGGACAGGTGAATTGATTTTGTCATCCTTCTAGGAACTCAACTTTAGTGTAGAAAGGGTGGTCAAGCAGCCAGAGCCTAAGTCTTGAGAGTGTTAGTGGTTTCTAATGGTATGGGATATGATTGAAGTAGCAGGCTCAGCTGTACGATAGTTTTTTCTCGAAAAGGCTCAGATGATGAGGTGGAAGGGTGAAATTTGAGGTGTTTCTGGTGTTTTACTGATGAATGTCTCGGTGTCTTAACTGTTGAGTGATAACTGCATGTAGAATAGTTTCTTGTAAGTACAGGGAGACAACAGTGAGGATTTGCAGGTGTTTGAAGGTCTCTATAACTCTTTTGATAGAAGAGACCCACTAGGCATCTAATTGCTCTGTTATGCTAAATAGGGACTCTTTCAAGCATAGTACTGGCTGTTCCACATCAAGCTGCTATGTAATATCTCAGGTGTCAATCAAACAGGGCATAGTAAGCAACGTTAGCTGTGTCCAGGCCACTTATTTGTTTGATTCTGCAGATAACATAGGTGCCTGAGGCCAGTTTCTTGCACAGTAGTCAATTTACAATTTCCAGGAGAGGTATTATATATCAGGTGATAGTATTATATCATTATAAAATTTTGGTTCTCTTCTATTAAAGTTTTGCATTTATCTCCAGGTCTTATATTTACATAGACGTCATGGTTTCCTGTTAGGTTTATAATTTGTACGCCTTGGTTGCCAGAATACTTATTCTGCTTGCCAGAATACTTATTACGCCTTGGTATTCTATTTAGAATACTTATAACAATGGGTACTATCTCTAATATTGCATCAGAAATATATTTGTCTAAATACAACTATAGGGGTACTAAGAAAATGAACAGATAAATTACAATTCTATTGACCAATTCCTCTTTAAAATAATAAATCTCCCCTCTGCAGTATTTTTTAGATTGCATCAATATTTCCTTGACATCACAGAGAGTAAAATAAAAAAAAAACTGCCAAGGTAGGCAGTCTCATAAACGATATCAACAAGAAAGTTCCCTCAAATCTATTCTTGTCTATTATAAGTTATTGTTTTAAGGACCAATAATTTATTTTATTTTAATAGATTATTACTTGTATTTGACACTTGCTGATACATGTACATGTCAATGGCAAATAAAGATTTCTTATTCTTATTTTTCTTATTTCTTTATGCTGATGATACAACAGCATTAATAAAAAGTAATTCTTTTCCAGAACTATTAAATACAGTAAAATTTACATTAAACCAATTACAGTCTTGGTTTTCAAATAATGGACTACTTTTAAATAATGAAAAAAAAAAATTAATTAATTTCGAAGCTAAAAAAGATTCTGTAAACTTTCCACAAAATTTAAATGTCAATGTAGGTAATATTAACTTTGTTTCCTCACATAAATTTTGAGGCCTTCACTTTGATCAGTTTTTAAAATGGGAACATCATGTAAATGTTATTGCAAATAAGCTACATAGTCTGAGATTCGCATTAAGTATTATGATGAAATAAACATCTTTAGAAACCTGTAAAATAGTTTATTTTGCATATGCAGAATCTATACTAAGGTATGGTATAGTGCTCTGGGGCTCGCAAAAGAAAGTAGACAAAATTTTTATTGTCCAAAAAAGTATAATTAGAACATTAGCTCAAAAAAAAAAGACGAACATCCTGTGGACAATTTTTTAAACAGTTCAAAATTCTAACTGTTACCAGTCTTTATATTTTAGAAATTATAAAAATAATTGAAAGACCAGACATATTTAGCAAATATAAGAGTAAACACAGCTATAACACACGTAATCAAACATATAATTTTCCAAATCACAGATTAACCCTATTTGAAAATAGTCCTTTATATATGGCAATCATAATCTTTAATTACATACCAAACACCATGTCCAACCTTGATGGAAAGCAACTTCTCAATAAGGCCAATTTTATGTTTCTTGAAAAAGCCTACTATAACATGCAGGAATTTTACGAAAAGACAAATGGATATAGCCTAAAAAAAGGTGAAATAAGCCAAAGGAAAACATATGTAATTTTAGTTCTAGTCTCTCCATATTATAAATGACCATGCACCTGTATTTGTACACTGTACAGCACATATACGTTTTGTGCAATAAAGTTTCTTGATTCTAAATCGGTGGTCGGGAACATCTTGGTAGGTGGTCGCGAGCTTCTCCGGTTGGCGGCCACGAGCTTCTCTGGTCGGCGGCCACAAGCGTCTACGGTAGGCGGTCATGAGCATCTTAGTCGGTGTTTCCGAGCGTTCCGGTCGGCGTTCGCGAGCGTTCCGGTCGGCGTTCGCAAGCGTTTCCGGTTGGTGATCACGAGCATCTAGATCAGCGGTCGCGAGCGTCTCCGGTCAGTGGCCACGAGCTTCTTGATCGGCAGTGGGGAGCATCTTGGTCGGCAGTGGCGATGGTCGGCTCCGAAAGACCGGAGATGGTCGGGGGTCACGAACGTCTCCGATCAGCGGTCGCGAATGTCTAGATCGGCGGTCGCGAGCGTCTCCGGTCAGCGGCCACGAGCTTCTTGATCGGCGGTGGGGAGCATCTTGGTCGGCAGTGGCGATGGTCGGCTCCGAAAGACCGGAGATGGTCGGCCGTCACGAACGTCTCCGATCAGCGGTCGCGAATGTCTAAATCGGCGGTCGCGAGCGTCTCCGGTCAGCGGCCACGAGCTTCTTGATCGGCGGTGGGGAGCATCTTGGTCGGCAGTGGCGATGGTCGGCTCCGAAAGACCGGAGATGGTCGGCGGTCACGAATGTCTCCGATCAGCGGTCGCGAACGCCTCCGGTCTTCGGATACGAGCGCTCTCGATCGGCAGACGCGCCGATAAAAAATCCCGGATTTTCACGAAATTCCTGGTTTTTCCCCGGTTGCTATACACCCTGGTTGGAGCTTCTTTGCAGGCATTTCAGGCGAGGAGAACTATCAGTTAATCCCTCCACTAAAAGCCATACGATTATTTTGGAGCTTCATTAAGAAAAAAGGCGCAAGAGAAACCGTTGAGCAGGCGGTTGGGCCATGAACGTCTGACTTGTAAAGACAGAAAATTTTAGTGCTGTAGGTTGGTATGACTCTGGATACTGCTGTTTAAATGCAATGGCCTTTCCGCAACTGGTTATTTAATACAGCACTTTTACACAGCACATTCAGAATTTACAGTAAAGATGGTATGTAAACAATTAAATAAACTAATTAATACCAATTATAGTGAACAGTCCTAAATATACATTCAAAAAACCACTTGTACGTAGCAAAATATGAGACCAAACATTGATATCAAACTACTAGAGGACCAAGTCTATACACCTCATATCATAGGTGACAACCAAAATTCTTAGGCATGTTGGCTTTTACAGATATACAGGGTGTCCAGTTTCCACCTTTACAAACTTCCGCAATGGGTTGTTGTATTGAGTTTATATTTGGCATGTATCTCATTCACACCAATGCTCATTCTCAGAAAAAATATAATTTTTTTCCAATGTATATTTTCAAAATGGTGGCCATTTTAAAATTTGAAACTCAAATATCTCAAAAACAAAAAACTTCATAAAAATTTTATAAGAAACAAAAAAGTTGACAAATTAAATTATCTAAACAGTGATACCAAGTTTGTAAGGACACGACTACAAATAACAGAGTTATTGAGATTTTTCTCTTAAAATAACCTAAATTGGCATTAATTATAGTGCAAAATTAGTGTTTTTCAGCAGAAAACCCGCAATAACTCCGTTGTTTGTTGTTGGATCCTTACAAACTTGGTACCATTGTTTAGATAATTTAATTTGTCAACTTTTTTGTTACTTGTAACATTTTTATAAAATTTACCGTTTTTGAGATATTTGAGTTTAAAAATTTTAAATGGCCGCCATTTTGAAAATATACATTGGAAAAAATAATATTTTTTCTGAAAATGAGCATTGGTGTTATTAAGGTACATGCCAAATATAAACTCAATACAACAACCCATTACAGAAATAAAAATTCTTAAGTGTAAAAAAAACAAAAAGGCGGCTAGCGGCTAAACGAAGCATTTTAGGACATATGTTTATGTGATTTTTCTGTTTGTTTTGGCATTCTTAATAACCTGGAAAAGTTTGTAAAGGTGGAAGCTGGACACCCTGTATATAAAGCTAAGATATACAATTATATCTTATTAATGTATATGGAAATCTGAACAAGCTCAGTTGAAAAATCAAATACTTACAAACCATGGGGACCTCCTCAGCATCTTTTACTCGTTTGATTTGTTCCCTGTAGTTACTGATGTCTTCAAATGACTTAGCGTTGTTTATCGCAAATACCAAGAGAAAACCTTCTCCAGTCCTCATGTACTGATCTCTCATTGCACTAAAAACGATTAAATACTATGTAATGATTCTGTATGCTAAAATATTTAATTTGTCTATACTAATTTTTAAAGTTAAACATAATTGTGTCGGGCCAGTTTGAAAAATAAAAATAATTTTCTGTGACTTCCTTTGTGTTAAGTTTGAAAAATCATTGCTTTAAAAAACATTGATTACAAAGTTTCTTTTGAAATATTTCTGTTGCATATTCATGATTGCTTTGTATATATATCAAAGTAAAATATATTTTATTTACGTTACATATATTTTAATAGACACTTTTCAAACAAAAATGTAGATTAGGTAGATTTATAGCGGTAGGTGCATACTTGACCCACGAACGCGATTACTTACGAGTATTAGTAACGAGTAATTACTTGAGTAGTTCGCCCAACTTGGTATTGAGTCAAATAGGTTAAGATACTCGTCCAAGGAGTCAAGTTGTTGACAACTCCAAATCTATTGGTGAAATCAGCACAACAAATCGCTAATTTCGTTGGTGTTATTGATATTTGATAAATAAAGACAAGAAAATGGCAATGTTTGTGTTTAATTAATTTTCCCCTCCCTTTTTAAATTGTTTAATTTACAAAAGCACTTAACCTATCGGCAACCTGAACATCGCTTGAGTCATCCATCCATTTTGGATTTTAACAAGCAAACAACAGCAGATAACAAGGAGAAAGAAAAACTGGCAAATGAAAGACAAATTAAATTAAATTAAAATGTATCATTATTTAAATGTTTTTCATTTTACGTAATCCCAAATCCCTTGAATTCTAAAATGTATTTATTGCAAGTATGATTTATCTTAAAACGAAAGACAGATGTCAAGATAATGAGCTATTTCTAGCAGAGTGAAGCAGACAGCAACTAGACTTCAGACTGGACTGAAGACATTGGAGACAGCTGCATCTGCACCGATTGTTAGTGGTAGTGAGTCAACATAGCTACTGATTAAAAAATAATTCATTTGTAATAAGAATAGCAGTAATTCAGACAGAAGAATGACGAGATGAACAATCAGGTTTACCAATGGCTAATCTCAAATAGCCCACGTAAAACAATTGAAATTTCATTTAAGATTCTTTGGATGGTAGCCATTTTAAGCCATAAGTAGCTAATAGCTGTTGGTTGATTTTATTTAAAGGGTTGGATACAGCAAAAAGTGAATATTAACAATAATTTTTAAACATAAAAAAATGTTGTGATATTTTAAAGTCCATTTTGTATTTTATTTTTTCTAATTCAGCATTAACATAAAACCTATCATGTTTGTTGACTGAAAACCAACATATTTTTACTTTATTGCTTGAACTATAAGATAGACATAAAATTTCTTGTTCTATGCGATCTTGGAAGTCCTACAAGACAAGCTTCGTGGCTATACCAAAGATAGTCAGTGAAGAAATATCCTACCACGAGCAGAAATCAAATTGGAGGAATTACGTGAATTCCAAAATTGAAAATTATGTATACAGGGCTTGTACAAATTTCATGTCTCCACATTTCTTTTCTTTTTGTTTAGTTATGGTTGTTTGAACTTTTCCAAAGGGAAAGGGTCATTTCGAGAAAAGCCCCCAAATCTACATTTTGCCTTTAAGCAAAAAATATCGATTGATGGTATCAATTAAGGTATAAACGACTTTAAGGTATTCATTTAAAGCTTGCACTCCTCTCTTTAGAAAGAACAGTAGACACTATTAGTGTTCCCTTAGTTTCCAATAGAATTCAGGCAAAACTTGTTTTAAGTTCCAATATGTAGCAACAAGTGAAATTAAAAAGGAGATATTTGTCGGTACTTTAAGATTGAAACTACTAATAAAAAGATGAGTCCTATGTCGCAACAGAACAATTTCAGAAGAAATGAGTTTTGGATGGTTGAGGCTGATGCTAAATTCTGGGTTTCGAGGGAAAAACGGAGAACAACTGATTGGTAAGAGTGGGAGTATGTTCTTAGGGAAGAATAGAGAAAAACTTATGCTATTGGCTGACTGAAAACAGACCTGGTATGAAGCAGCAAAACGTAAATGTTATTTTCATTATATAAAATCTATCGTAGTTCCCTCAGTTACTGCCAGAGTTCAGGAAAGACCAATTTTTAAAGTAATGCGTGGTGGACTTGTGTGTTTTAGAAAAGGGCCCTCTTGTCAGCCCTATGTCATTACTCCTTAAGCGACTTGAACACTCTTTACGTAGTCTCCTTTACAAAATTATTTTGAGCGTTTTATCAAAACGAAACTATTTTACAATCCATTGTGAATTGTAGAGGAAAACTATAAAGTATATGAAATTCAAACAACCACAAAATCAATATTTCTTACCCAGATGACTTTTGTATGGTACTGAAAAATATACTTTACCAACATGAGGTCTTTTAGCGAAGTTCCCTACAGGGAATACGCTATTATGGTAGTAGTCATGGTAAGACCTAAGCCCGGGACCACTTTACTTTTTCATTTTGAGGTCCCCAGAAGCCAAAAACACCATTCGTTCATTTTCATATATATGTATATATATATATATATCTATCTATATATATATATATATATATATATATATATATATATATATATATATATATATATACGTGTGTGTGTGTCCGTGGTACCGATAACTTTTGAAGGGAACCTCCGATTTTGATGAAATTTGGTATGAAGGTGTAAGACCAGGTCTATTTTCATGAGTTCGCGAACCAGCATTTTCAGGTTATGAGAACGGGGTTTTATGGGGTTTCAAAGGGGTAAAAATTGGGTTTTTGGCATTTTTTTACCCCAATTTTCAAAATTCATCAATTTTAACTGAAACCATTTAAAAGAGCTTAAAAAAGCAAACAATTTGGTATTTTGAATTTTTATCTTAGCATAACTGGTTACGGGGAAAATCCAAAAATGTGTTTTCCATGTTATTCTTATGGGAAATCAAGAAAACCCTATATTTTGCTTATTTATTGACATAACTTAATAAAATTTGGTATGTACATTATCTAGATAGGGCTTAACTTATAATTACTTACAAAACCCATATGGCGGCAAACCTACATACTCACCCCCATGGGGTTTATGGGGAAAATAAAAAATTGCCAGAGCTTGATACAATTTGTGTTTACATTGACCAATTATTGATTAACTTAGATTTTCTAACAACAGCCCACGGCAGCAAACCTACATACTTGATTCTATGGTGTTTTTATGGGGAAAGTAAATAATCTGAAATTCAATTGGAAATTCGCTGAGTACGCAGGTCTGCTGCGACGGCGGTATTTTGGTTTTCTACCACAAATATATGAAAAAATACACCAAATTCCACAGTCAATAACGTGCATGGTAACCCTAAATCTAACTGAGAGGGGTTGAAATTCCATACTACATAGCATGTAACACATACCTATACTCTTCTTGACCTGCTGTATCAAGAATATCCAGCAAACATGTTTCGCCATCTATGACGACTTGTTTTCTATATGAGTCCTCTGAAACATGTCAATAACATTTAAATTTTACATTTTTAAACAAGTTTTAACATAAATAATAGTTACAATACTTAAATTTTACTTTTCAGCTCAATAAAAAAATCATTATTATTTATTTCAATTTCGTAATACCACTCAGGTTTTTTTCAAAACCTTGGTGTCCAGTTATTAGAAAAAATGTGATAACTTATAGTCAACATAGAATAAGAATACAATAATATAATGTTCTTGAGAATTACTGTGTAAAAAACCAAGAAACGCTGTTTAGTCCGGTTCAACAGCGGTGGCGGCTGAGGGATTAGGACGGCCGCGGAGGCCTCCCATCCCCTCACCAACCCTCGGTCGGCCGCTCCGGGCATGGGCCATTGGAGTCACCAATTCGGCAAGCGGTGCGATTAGTACAACTCTCGTTACTTCACAATGTATTGTCATCGAAATGCCATTTTTTAAACCTTCATAAAATTACAAGAAAATCTAACCCATGAACGATGTTAATACTAAAATATTGAGTATTCCAGGTCCAAATTTAAACTCCAAAATTGATTCAAAAGCCGTATTCTACTTCATAATATATCATATTCATAATTTCATTTTTGCATAACTCACGAAATGTCAAGAAACTAATAACAAAATAATAACGATAATATTATAAGTATGCAGGTTATTTAAACTAAAAAAATAAATTGTTTGGAAATATATAATACATTTGTATTAAATATTGACCTAAGAGAAGCACAGACGATGTACCGACTAAGGAAATACTAGACACGGCGCATATTACAACATTTAAGTCACACATGATGTGGTCTGAAAAGCAAACTTTGGAATGAAAAATACTTCCCCCAAATGACGGCGGAACGTGCGTCATCTGAACACAGGCCTTATTAGCCTAACCAAACTAAACTACAGTTGGTTGCACGACACGTGAGACAGCCCGCCAGAATTTGTGCTAAATATCAGCAGGTTAGCTCTATCTCGTGCAACATGACATGGATTAATCATTATAATGATATACAGTAAAATCATTACTAAGGTCTTCATTTCATATTCGGGCTGTTAAATTGCCCATGTGTAGCACAAATCCTGGCGGGCTGTCTCACGTCTCGAGCAACCGACTGTACTTAAATCGAACCAAAGTAAACTCTGGTGTAATTTAATTCCCATGTGCATATAACATATAGCAATCAATTCGAAAAACTTCATAAATCAGATGTATTTATTGCCGTAAAACATAGTATAACATCTATATATTAATAGGCAAGCATGTTTCTTTTCCTCCTTTTTTAGCGAATTTCCCATAGGGAATAAGCTATTACCGTAGGTCTCATGGTAAGTCCTAAGCCCGGGAACATGTTACTTTTTTGTTTTTAGGTGCCCAGAGACCAAAAATAATAGTAATTAAAATTTATATATATATATATATGTCATATATATATATATGTATATATATATATATATATATATATATATATATATATATGTATGTGTCCCTAGACACGATAACTCTCGTAAAAATGGTCCGATCGACACCAAATTTGGTAGAGATGTGTAATCTAACATTTATTCGGATGAGTTCGTAAACCAGACATATCAACCTACCGGAAGGGGTAGTTTTTGGGGGTTTTGTACCCCAAAAATGGGTTTTTTTGCATTTTTCATATGTAATTTAAAAAAATTTTAATTCTTGTTTTGACCATTGGATTTAGCTCAAAAAAACACACAATTTAGTATTTTGAAGCTTTGCTCTATCTTCATTGGAGATATTAAAAAGTCTAAAGACAGTACATTGTATTTTGAAGCTCCAATGTTAATCTTATGGAAAATAAGGATGTGTTAATATTTCACTTATTAACCAATATTTTTTGATGAAACTTGGTATTTAGCATCATTTAGTTGAGATTCATCCATTTATGGTAAAAAATCTTGGTTTTTATGCTTATCATGGCAGCAAACCTGCATACTCTTTTCCCATGTTAACCCTCCAGAGGTCGCTTAAAATTTAAAACGCCGTCTCTCGCTCAAGGAGGTTTCCTCCGGGTTATAAATAAATGCACAAAATGTATTATAAATACTTTTATTGTTTGAAATAAAAACAGAAAACGATTGTAAAATAGATTTCACGCAATATCCTTGCAAGACAGAGCAAGAATGGTAAAGTTAATTTAACAAATAAAATAATTATAACTATTATGGATTATACAAAACATATTTCACTTTTTTTACTTAAAACTTAATATTTTTCAATAACAGTTTTGTAAAATAGTATGAAAATAGTAAAAATAACGTTTTGGGGTTAAAAATAAAAAAGATTTTGTTTAAAACTGAACTATCAGATTATATAATAAATACTATGACGTGTTCCTGCATAAACCATAAATTAAATTGTATAACAAAGATACTACAATCAATTCAAATAGTTATACATGGAAAAATAAAAAAGTTACTTCAATTGAAAACAAATCTAAAATGGCAACTGTAGCCTAAACAATTACTAATAACCAAATAAAAAACGATCGCACACGGACTCTTCCTCCGGGTAACCAAATAAAAAAACGATCGCACACGGACTCTTCCTCCGGGTTCTCAAAACACACAAGGACGCTCACGGAGGAATCGTCCAGCACCTCAGGACAGCGCTCGCCAAACTGACCCTGGACGCTGAAAGCGGGATAAGGGTACGTCAAATACATGGTGAGGAGGGGGGCTACAGCTACACAAAAGTACAGTGCTGTCAACCAAAAGATAAATATTTCCCACAACAAAAACTATTGACCCGGAGGATTCCTCCGCTTAGCGTCCTCTCGAGGGTTAATCATATGGAGAATAGACAAACTTCTTTAGCAATGGACAGATATTGATGAAACTTAGTATATGGCTTTATGTGGTCATAATAAATTATTTTATGCTAATAACCTACTTTTAGTGTTCCCCATGGCAGCATACCTGCATACTCTTCTATTTATCATAAGGAGACTAGACATTTTTTCCCTATTTATGAGCATGTGATGACATTTGGTTTACAGGTTTATCTGCTCAAAATTAATATTACTAATTAGGAAATTCGCTGAGTACGCAGGTCTGCTGCGACGGGGGGTATTCTCAGATTTTGTTCATCATAGGACCAAAGTCTTGCATAGCGTTAGAAAGGTATTGTCCTGTAGATGAGCACGTTAGAAAGGTATTGTCCTGTAGATGAGCAGAATACCATTATAATTCAGATTGGTCCCCAGGGCTGCGCCCCACAGACTTTCAAAGTTTCAATGTTAATCTAATGGAAGAATTGTAATTTGATGAAATCATTAGACAGCTGTTGTAATAACAAATTCTAACAAGACAGTAAGAACAGATGTTTCAAATGTGAAATATTTTTAAAACTAAATTGGTTCCAGAGCAACAGTAATTTTGGTCAAATGCCGACCAGTGGGCGATATCTAGTATGGTTAAATTTGTGTCCTGAATATACATCATTATCGTATTTGCATCGTTCTTGGGCTTCTTTAGATTAGGTTCTTGGCATTTGGTGAAAGATGTAAAAATGACATTACGGCTAGGATATATTATGAAAATACGGCGGTTGTACTTATTTTAACTCTGATTTAATTTTGGTCCTAAAATACTCAATGTTATCACATTAACATCATTCTTGTGCTTGATTTTCTTGTAATTTTATGAAAGTTTCAAACATGGCATTCAGATGACAATATATTTTCAAAGTAATCATGAGAAACAATAAAACCAACCATTATTCCATTATAAAACCAACCAAAAAAACTCTAAGGACAAAATGTTTTATGTTTATCACATATTATGATGTACCATTAGGTGATAAAAAATTGGCTCTTTTATTGTAAATTGGACACACAGTAACTAATGGTTGATTTCATTAATAGTTTACCTACAAACGGCTTAAGTCTAATGCAACACAGACACAGTACCTTGAGATTCACTATAGGGTCAGTCCATGTCAAATCAACACAAGGATTTTCCTCACCATCTCAGATTTGGTTGAAATTTAGCATACTCGTAGCCTCTGTAGAAACTAAGAAAAATACAAAATTTAATTGAAAAATATTTATCCGTTTAGGATTTAGAGCTTTGTAAAGTTCCCAAAAAACGCCATAAAAAGCTCGACCGACTAAATTTTAAACTGCTATTTCAGCTCTCCTAGTTGACTTAGAGAGATGGGAGTGGTGTCATTTTGTTGTATTTTGTATGCCCTTTCATATGATATACATCACAATATATGTTAAGATAAAAAATTTTTTTTTCAAAATCAAATTCAAAATTTTAATTTGAAATTTTGAAAAATGCGTACTTTTGAAAATTTTCAAAAAAATATATGTTTTTCACTATGTTTTTATAAGTAGATTCCCAAAGTATAATAATGGGATTCCAATGGGTTCACTTGTATTTAAATTTTATAGGGAACACAGTTTTGACGAAAATGCGCAAACTATAGGGTTTTAGTCAAAATGTGCGAACTATTTTTATTTATTTATTTATTTTCCACGGCAAACACCATTTACAATATCATTTGATAAGCTAGGTTACAATGTTAAATTAAACTTGCTAAAGGTGCAACAGATCATACAATGTTTGAGAACGAAAAAATTCAATACACAATACAATAACAGTAAGTAGCAATGACTGAGAAAGTGCACACAATACAATATTATTTTACAATACATAATTCCTAGTCCTAAAAATTCTCAATAAATATAACAATAACAACAACAATAAATTAACGACAACTACAACCATAAATTACCAATAACAAGAATAAATATTTTAACAAAACTAATTGGAGAAACCTTAAAAGCACTTTTAAAATGCTTTTAATAAGAAAGCCTCTATGAATAAAAATTATAATGTTAAAATTGTTTGGTCTACAATTATTTTATGTAGGCTTTTAATTCATTTAAATACCCATGTTTTTAGACTGTCAACTTCTAAATAAACACTATGGGATACAAGTAATTATTTGAGTGAGTTTATGTGTTCCTGTTTATAATGAAGGCATCAATATTTTCATATTTTTCACTTGTCTGTGTTTGTCTCTTGTCTCAACACTCAGTTGTCCTGGAAGACAGATACAGTGCACATGGTTGTGATAATCTAATTGTGCGATTTCATTTTATTTCTTTGTATTATACAATTTCTATTACTTTATAGTAGTGTTAAGGAAAGTAAATAATTCGTAGTGTATGTAAAGTGAATTCAGATAATGATCCAACTTTTGATCTTCCAACAAAATCCTCACATATCGTAGAGACTCTGAATACATCCTTAAAAGAGCTTGGGGAATCTCCAATTGATCTTAAAAAAGTTAAACCAAAGCAGTACTCTGGCAAAAAAATAAAAAAGATAGAATCTTCAATGAGGCGAACATTATTTCCAAACTCTCAAGAGTCTTCTGATGATGAGCCAGAAAAACTTGAATCTTCTATACTAAATAATCTAAAAGCACATTTTTCTTATGTACATAGGAAAAAGAAGGTCATGATATTAACTTGTTTACCAGAAACATGGAGTATACGTAAAGTAATGTGTGAATTCAATGCGCCCAACTACATGGTAAGGCAAGCAAGAAGACTTTTAAAAGAAAAAGGAATACTCACAAGTCCTGATCAAAAACCAGGTAAAAGCCTATCACAAGAAATTGTACTGACAGTGCGTTTGTTCTACGATAATGATGAAGTAAGTAGAATAATGCCAGGCAAAAGAGACTGTATTTGTGTGAAAGATGAAAATGGGTTGAAAACTGCAGTTCAGAAAAGATTAATTTTGTGTAACCTGAAGGAAGCATACGTTCTTTTCAAAGAGAAATATCCTCAGATAAAAACAGGGTTTTCAAAGTTTGCGGAGTTGAGGCCGAAACATTGCATTTTAGTTGGAAAAAGTGGTACACACTCATTTTGCGTTTGTACAATCCACCAAAACGTTAAACTAATGATTGAGAATGCTCGTTTAGGAACATTGACTAATGGAGAATTTGCAACTTACAAACATTTTCTCGCTCATATTTTATGCAACCCTCCATCTATTGATTGTATCATGGGTAGTTGCAGTTCTTGCCCAGGAACAAATCAAATATCAGTTGCATTAGAAAATGTTTTTGAGGAAAATATGATTGAAAATATATCTTTCCGGCAATGGGTTGCAGTGGACCGGTGCAATCTTGAGATAATTCAAAAAAGCTCAACTGAATTCCTTGAGATGTTATGCGACAAACTTGGTCTGTTAGTTTGCCATGATTTTATAGCTAAACAACAAAGCTCTTTTATGAACGAGGTAAAAGAAACATTGGAAGAAAATGAGTGTGTAGTCACACTCGATTTCTCAGAAGACTATGCATTTGTTGTTCAAGATGAAGCCCAGAGTTACCACTGGTCAAGTGACTATGTAACAATAGGTACACCCGTTTGTAATTTATTATAAACAAGACGACAAAGTAAAACATGTCAGCTATGTTATTATATCTGAATGTCTCGAGCACAATACAACAGCTGTCTACTGCTTTCAAAAAAAGCTCATTCACTTTTTGAAAAGTTACTTTTAGTTTGATATTGAAAAAATGTATTACTTTTCCTACGGAAGTGCAGCGCAGTACAAAAAAAAAAAAGAATTTTTCTAATCTGTGCTTCCATTTCCAAGATTTTGGAATAGAGGCAGAGTGGCACTTTTCGGCTACAGCTCATGGTAAGGGAGCATGTGATGGTGTGGGTGGGACAGTAAAAAGGTTGGCTACTAGGGCAAGCCTTCAGAGACCTTATGAAAATCAAATACTAATGCCTCAACAACTTTTTGATTGGTCGATCCAAAATATTAAAAGTGTTAACTTTGAGTTTGTCAAGCAAGAAAAGTATATAGATACTGAAAAATTTTTGAGTACAAGGTTTGAAAAAGCACAGACCATAAAAGGAACTCAACAGTTCCATGCCTATTTGCCCATTAAAAACAACTTGACTGAAATCAAAGTAAAAGCTTTTTCTTATAACCCAAATTACATCACGGTGAGCACCACAAAACTAATTGGGAAAATGTCAATGGCAGATGTTAACGGTTATGTTTAACTGTTAAATATGATGGTAAATGGTGGCTAGCTTATACGCTAGATAAAAATGAAAGTGAAGACGAAGTAAAAGTCACATTTCTGCATCCAGCTGGTCCTTCCCCATCTTTTTCATACCCAAGTGGAAAATCTGACATTTTGTGGACATCTTTAAATGATATTTTGTGCACGGTTGACCCTACTACACCCACAGGAAGAATATACAAACTTTCTGAGGAGGACACTGCAAAATCAAATGAAGCACTGAATCAATTAGACGAATAAGTTTTATTTGTCTAGCTCACGTAAACAAGGTAGGCTAACTACCATTTTATTAAAGGCAAATTATTCAATACTAAAACATTTTTTGCTGTAATTTTTCAAGCCATCTAGATGGTAATTAAAATTCATATAATTTAGTGCATAAGTATTGAGGAAGCAAAGAAACGATGAGGTTGTTAATACAGTATTGTGTTATTTATTTACAAATAAATCTTTTATGTATATCAACTTAATTAAATATTCTTAACACTATAATTTTTATTTATAGAGGCTTTCTTATAAAAAACATATTAAAAATGCTTTTTAATATTTCTCCAATTAGCTTTATAAAAATAGTTCGCATATTTTGACTAAAACCCTATAGTTTGCGCATTTTCGTCTAAACTGTGTTCCCTATAAAATTTAAATACAAATGAACCCATTGGAATCCCATTATTATACTTTGGGAATCCACTTATAAAAACATAGTGAAAAACATATATTTTTTTGAAAATTTTCAAAAGTACGCATTTTTCAAAATTTCAAATTAAAATTTTGAATTCGGTTTTGAAAAAAATCTTTTTATCTTAACATATATTGTGATGTATATCATATGAAAGGGCATACAAAATGCAACAAAATGACACCACTCCCATCTCTCTAAGTCAACTAGGAGAGCTGAAATTGCAGTTTAAAATTTAGTCGGGTGAGCTTTTTATGGCGTTTTTTGGGAACTTTACAAAGCTCTAAATCCTAAACGGATAAATATTTTTCAATGAAATTTTGTATTTTTCTTAGTTTCTACATAGGCTACAAGTATGCCAAATTCCAACCAAATCTGAGATGGTGAGATAAAAATTTAATAAAAACTGTGTTGATTTGACATGGACTTACCCTATAAAATGTTAGTTCAATAATTTGAGTTTATGGTTCAAAGAGAGGTATAGTTAAAAAATAAGGTTTTCTGCAGCCAAAAGAATTTTTATTTTTGAAATTGAAGGAGGAGATTGTACAAAGGTCTTCTTTATGTTAAGATTAGGAATAGAACTTTATGGAAATTAAACTGGGTTCATAATGGTGGGTTTGCAAATAATTTAATCAATGAAATAGTCATAACTTACCAATCGTAGGATCATACTCGTCCACAAAGCTGCAAAAAAGTTAAATAACCATTATTTCAAGAGCAAAATTAGTCCATTCCAAGTTTATCTAGACAACAAATACACTGAAGTAAACCAGCATGTTATAAAATTAGATTATGTTTTGCTCAAAACCACAAAATTCTGATAAAATTCTGATTTAGAAACAACAAAAATTTTGATATTTGTTATGAATTTTGTTACATGTCTGTAGATAAAGAGTGTTAGAAATGTAAGGTGTGAAAAAGTAAAATATTTCCATAAGAATAACAATGACACTTTATGGAATTATGTTATTTAAATTTCCTCTATGACCATGAAACTAATAGGTCTACTAAACAGTTACAGTTTGGTACAGTGAAACTGCAAAACTAGTCTCAATGTACACTTAGGCACTGGTAAGTTTGGCAACTATTAATGTGATGAGTAGCCAAAAAGATAAAATATCATCTGTACTTACTGGTTCTGAATGAGCTGGATTGTTAAGGCACTCTTACCCACGCCACCAGCTGAAACAAACATGTTATTATACTCTAAAAATTAGAGAAACCACAATATAAAATTATCTGAAACATTGATAACTAAGACAAATGAAAAAAAATATGTCAAAATACATTTAGGATTTGTAACCAACTTTTTTATTATATCTACAATGGGAAATACATAAGGTTAGATGCCAACATTCGTAACCCGTGTCGAAATAAATTTATACAAACTTAATAATAATAAATTTTACAAAACTTATTCCATTAAAATAAAAATTATAAATTTTTATTAGGTAAAGTAAATTGTAAGTATAAGCAAGGGTGCAGAAAATGTATTAACTCCTAAAATTTCCCCAATAGTACTGTTACGGATCAAATATTTCCCCCAAGATACCCGACATATATGACTTGCCTTAAAACTCGACAGCTTATAATGGGGCAGTGAAATGATAACAATTTTTTAAATTTTATTTTATCATATTAAAACACAAGTAATTAATTAAAATCAAATCAAAACTACTCAGGCACCAGTGCTTCTTAATACTTATATCTATCTTAACTAAAATAAAATTTTAAATAGATGCTCAGTTTTAGTTAACTTCAATTATTAGGCCTAAAAAAACGAAAAACACAAAAAAGCTTTATAATTTCCCCAAAAAATTCCCAGACACCTTGAAATTTTTGCCGATCCTAGATCGTCGGATCGAATATATTCTGCACCCCTGACTATAAGTACAATTAGTAAAAAGATTTATCGGAATGAGACATAATGGGGATACGCTGTTTAACAATGAATCATAAACATTGCCAGTTAAATTGCAAAGAGCACGATTTGTAAAGCAAAGTACTGGTTTCGACTTTGGCCGTTTAACTTAGTATTTTTTTCCAAAAATAAATTTTATAATCTAATTTATTTGGGCTTAGTTTATAGTTTTAAAAAACGGATACATTTTTTTGTAGAGTATAAACAAGTAATATTTTGCATTATTGATACACTCCAGGATCGCTCGAGCCCGTGTTGCAATGGGCCAATCGGCGAGGAGGTCCAGTGGAAATCAGAGCTGTGGGTTTTAGGCCTAGGTATATATGAATGTGCCTGGCCGATATATGTAACATGGGCCGGATTGTGAAAAACCTGACTTGCTCATACTAATTTTATAATATGCCATACGAATTGGTTGATTCATATTCTCAACTAAATTCTGGTTCATTAGGCACACATGTTGGCCACACTTTTACAACAAACCTTAGCATAATGTTTCGAATGGGTTAATCTTTTAATTTCAGCGTCATTTGTAGTTAAAATAGAGTCCCACAAACCTGGATTTTGAAAACTCGGAATTCTGATAACTCAGATAGCATGTCAAAGTGCATTGAATTAAAAAGATGTTAAGCGCAATGGCATCGGTTGAAGAGCTACAGAACAATTTGGTTTTTTCAAGTTTGTTTCAAAAGATGATATTTAAGTTTTTAGTTTTGGTATTATGATGAATCTTAACCAAACGAAGCTGAATACCAAGTTTCATTCAAAAATATTGGTTAATAAGTGAAATATTAACACATCGTTATTCTCCATAAGATTAACATTGGAGCCCCAAAATACAATGTACTTTCTTTAGATTTTCTAATATCTCTGTAACCAATGGAGATAGAGCAAAGCTTCAAAATACTATAATGTGTGTTTTTTTGAGCTAAATCCAATGGTCAAAATAAAAATTTAAATTTAAAATAAAATTACATATAAAAAATGCAAAAACCCATTTTTGGAATAGGCTACAAAACCCCCAAAAACTACCCCTTAAGGTAGGTCGATAACTTATGTCTGGTTTACGAACTTATCCAAATAAACGTAGGATTACACATCTCAACCAAATTTGGTGTGGATCGGACCGTTTTTACGAGAGTTATCATGTCTAGGGACACATCCTATACCATATATATATATATAAATTTTAATGACTATTATTTTTGGTCTCTGGGCACCTGAAGATGAAAAAGTAACATGGTCCCAGGCTTAGGCCTTACCATGAGACCTACGGTAGCTTATTCCCTATGGGAAATTCGCTAAAACCATGGATTTGTTCAGAATTTAATAACAAAAACATGAGTAGGCCAAAGTATAATATAAATTTGTTTTAAGCATTTATTTGGTACAGATGGGCTTCCCTTAAGGTCACAGCATTTGGGTGGTTTACATTATAAGACTATTAGTAGAAATAATACAAAATCACTTTAGTGAAAATATGAACCATAAAGACGAAGTGGGTTTGGAATAGGCCTAACAAATTTTTACCCCAAGAAAAGAAATGTTAAACCTAGTGTAAGACAAATAAGTTAAACCCTTGTGAGACTTATTCTTACATTATGCTTGCTGTGCAAAGGTAGGGAGACCAACTAAGCCTAACATTTACATAGGTAGTGAGAAAATGTGGGGTGGGGTGACCTAAGCTAGATAGCCTAGATGGGTCTTAGCCTAGCCTTCTGTAACTGAATCCTTAGTAGTCAAGAAAATTTTCAGTTTAAGCTTATTTAAGTGGCCCAGAAATATAATTTTAAACTCGACCAAAATAAGAATAAGACATTTTAGTCCAGAATTGTGGCTTAACAGAATAGAGGGACCAGGGAGTGCACATGAGCAACCCAGTGAATAATTAATAAGTTAGAATCTAAAGGCATTTCCCAAGTACTTTACAAATAAAATTAGTCTAATTTAAGTTGAGACAGAAAACAATAAATTGAAGCAAATGATCTCTATTTTATGACTGACGTTGATCATACAACAAAGGCCCAGCATCAAAGATAAATGAGTCATTGAAATTGCCTACATGAGTGAGACGGGTTACTTACCACCAACAACAACAAGTTTGTATTCCGTCATATTTTATGAAACAACTTTGCAGCTTATTTTATTTATAATTAAAGTAGGCCTACTAAATCTGCTTCATTTAACTAAAAAATAACAATACTGCTCCACAGACGCTGCGCTTTTAACTACTTGTCACGCCCAAATGTTTACTACTACAGAAAAAAATTAGAAACGCTCGTCGACAGAACACGCAAATGAACTTCTACAGGTAACAAAATACAAGGAATCAGGATACCATCTGTTGGCAGCTATTGTAACTAGACTAGACAAGACAGGTTAGGCAGTATTCTGAAAATTGAAGACCTTTAAAGAAGGAAAGTAAAAAGAAATAACGTCATCCATATCTGTACATATATGAGGAAATATATGTATATATGTATGTTGCCTATGGACTCTGAAAACATTCGACAGATTGTAATGAAACGTCCAGGCATTAAAATTGAGCATTATTCAAGGATGGTTTGTGTTAAGTTTGATGCGAATCTGTCCAATGGGCACTGACCAAGTTGGGCATACAATAGTTTGTAAAAAAAATCTGAAAATCTCTATTTTATCAAGAATCAAGAAGTTTATTTTGCCATTAGGTACAATATGGGTTACATATTAACGTACAATAGGCATCGTCAGTAAAAATTACATTGAGTAGAAGTAATAATCTAAATAAAACATTGATACATTAATCTTAAAAAAACAATTGAGAAATTAGGCCTAATATTAGAAAACATTATATTGTTAGATTTTTCATTAGAAATCAGTAAGACCAAGTTGACATATCAAAGTTGAGGTACTCTTCGGCATTATAGAATGCTTGCTTGTTGCTTTAACCAGTTACAAATGAGCTTTGAAGTTATTAACAGGTAAATGACAGTGGTTGCTGTTTACACATGCGAAGCGATCCTGATAGCCTGCTCATGGGATCTTACTCGTCATGAGCACTTACATGAGTACAACACCCGCTTCTCCAACAACTTTAATCTTCCACCCCACAGGAGTTGTTTGTTTGAGAAAAAACCATCTTATGCGGGAGCAAAATATTTCAACCGCCTTCCTGCTGAACTCAAGGTCCTCAGAGGTACCAAGTTGAAATATCAGCTGCATATGTGGTTTGCATCTCGGCCCTTCTACTCCATCAAGGAGTTCCTGTCATGGAAAGACTTCAGATTTTGATAGACTATGTTTGTAAACTATGTTTTTCATGTAATTTTTTAGTTTGTAAATAGATTTAAACCGTGACGCCTGTCAAATCTTGATGATTTTGTAATAAAGCACTTCTCTCTCTCTCTCTCTCTCTCTCTCTCTCTCTCTCTCTCTCTCTCTCTCTCTCTCTCTCTCTCTCTCTCTCTCTCTCTCTCAAATTTCTAATATATAAAAGCAGTTTATTGTAGAGTTTAAGTTTGTTGATAGTTATGACTTTTGAAAAATTTATGCAAACGGATGTAAGGTGTGACAAGGTTGTACTTATTTCTAGTGTTGTTTTCGTGTTGCTGCAATTGCTGGCTGAAGTGCATGAGATTTTCTTGGACATGAGTTACATTTCAAAAAATATACATAGAGGGCAATGTCATTATTTTAAGATGAGTGGAGCAACTTTTGCAAGAGTCCTGATTTTTCAAACCAGATAAGCACCTAATGGCTTTCTTTTGCCAAACAAATACTCTAGTAACATCACTGCAGTTGCCCCACAGACGGAGACCATAGTTGAGGTGCGAGTGAAAAAGCCCATAATAGGCTATCAACAAAACATCAGCACTACAAATGTAACACATCAACATCTAATGTTACACAAATGTAACACAAAATAACACAAGAACTCAATTTCCTTAGTAAATAGGTAATTCTGGCAAGTTTTTTTACATAAAAGATCAACATGGCTGCTCCAACATAGCTTACTATCTAACATAATACCCAATAATTTTGCTGGTTTTAACATATTTTAAAGTTCAGGGCTTATACTATTTTTTAATGTAAAGATGATATGAACAGTTTTGTTCATCTATCTATCTAATTTTATTAGATGCTAAGAAACGAATCCAATGAAAATTTCTAATTAGAGAATTTCCCATTGGGAGACAGCTATTACCGTAACCGTTGCTCTCATGGTAAGACCTAAGCCCGGGACCATTTTACTTTTTCGTTTTTAGGTGCCCAGAGACCAAAAATAAGTCATTAAAATATATATTAATATTAATATATTTATTAATATATATATATATATATGTGTGTGTGTGTGTGCCCGCGCGCGTGAGTGCGTGTGCGTGTTTGTGTATGTGTGTGCCTAGACACGATAACTCTCGTAAAAACGGTACGATCCACAAAAAAATTGGTAGAGGTTTTGTAATCATACTTTTATTTGAATGAGTTCGTAAACCAGATATATAGACCTACAAGAAGGGGTAGTTTTGGAGGGTTTTGTAACCCAAAAATGGGTTTTTGCATTTAACTTTAAATTTTGATTTTCACCACTGGATTTGGCTAAAAAATAAAACTAAAAACAGTCACAATTTAGTATCTTGAAGCTTTATTCTATCATTCTATCTCCATTATGGTTTCCGAGTCCGAGATATGAAAAAATCTAAAGGCAGTACATTATTGTATTTTGGGGGCTCCAATGTTAATCTTATGGAGAATAAGGATGTGTTAATATTCCACTTATTAACCAATATTTTTTTATGAAAATTGGTAGTTAGCTTCATTTGGTTGAGATTCATCCATTTATGGTAAAAAAATCTTGGTTTTTGTTCTTATCATGGCAGCAAACCTGCATTCTCTTTTCCCATGTTAATCATATGGAGAATAGGCAAACTCCTTTATTTATGGACAGATATTGATGAAGCTTAGAATCTATATATTAATACGCAAGCATGTTTCATTTCCTCCTTTTTTTCTCAGCTCGTATGCAACGTAAGATAAATCCGCGCATACCGTTAGAAAGGTATAGTCCTGTAGTTGAGCAGAATCCCATTATAATTCACATCGGACTCCAGAGCGACGCCCCACAGGCTTTTAAAGTTCCAATGTTAATCTTATGGAGAAAGGAGAATTGAATGAATCATTAGACAGCTGTTGACAACTGCTAGAAAATTAGGAGGAACAGATGTTTTCGGTTCTAAAATGTTTTTGAGCTTCTTAAGTCCAGATCAACTGAAATTTTATCTTGATTCAAAAACCTGAAAAACCTGCTCACGAAGTGTCATCTTATAGGCCGATTAGCTTACTTCCTGTCATTTCTAAATTATTTGAAAAATTACTTTTGTCTCGGTTGCAAAGTATTGTTGAAGAAAGCAATGTTCTACCAAATCATCAGTTCGGCTTTCGATCTAGGCATTCGACTATTCAGCAACTTCATAGGGTGGTCGATACAATTGCGTCCGGCCTTGAAAATAAAAAGTACACAAGTGCTGTGTTTTTAGACGTAAGCGCCGCCTTTGATAAAGTGTGGTACCCTTGCCTGTTATCAAAATTAAAAGCTTTTCTTCCATCCACCTACTATTTAATACTCAGGTCGTATCTACAAGATAGATTATTTACAGTTAAACAAGGACTGGAATACTCTGGCTGTAAACCTATCTCTGCTGGCGTTCCTCAGGGGTCATTGTTATCCCCTCTTTTCTACAGTATTTATACAGCTGACTTGCCTGAAACTCCCAATACCAAGATAGCCACTTATGCAGACGACACCGCTATCCTCAGCACTTCAGAAGATCCAACTGAAGCAAGTAGCCACCTACAAAATCATATTAATGTTTTAAGTACCTGGTAAAAAAATTGGCGAATCCTATACTATAATACGAGGAATCTCTGAAGGGATGTGTGTTCCACGATCTCGAAATCTAGCTGTTAGATTTTGCTTAAACTTTGCATTAAAGAGTGTTTCGGCCCAAAAATAAGTTTAGAAACAGTCTCAATCCCAGGAAAAAACAAATTTTATCTAAATTTAAGTTTAAAAATTGTAATTTTTAACATTGGTCTTATGGGTTGCTATTTTGGTAACGAAATAACAACTAAATGTAAACAAAAAAAGGAACATTAATGTTAAGCAGACCTTTTGAAACAGCTGTTAACTTTGAAGAGGTATAGTTGGTTGTTGATGAAAATATTAAAATTGAATCAAAACCAACGAGCAAGGCTCGGTTAACCTGGTACTGAAAGTTAATGCGTCAAAATCTTCACATGTCACCTTCACTCTAAAACGGGGCCTGTGCCCACCGGTTTATATAAACAACACTAAAATCCCTCAAAGTACAGAAACACGTTATCTTGGACTGTACCTGGACGAAAAATTAACTTGGAAAACCCACATCACAAAAAAGAGAACTGCTCTCAATGCAAGATCTAAACAACTATATCGGCTGCTTCATCAAAATTCAAAATTGCCTCTTAAATCAAAATTACTTTTGTACAAAACCCTATTAAAACCAATATGGGCATATGGCATTGAGGTTTATGGCACAGCGAAATTTACAAATATGAAGAAAATCCAAAAATTTTTCAGTCAAAAATACTACGTTTAATATCTGGGGCTCCCTACTATGTAAGCAACAGGAC